>JAUEJK010080690.1:0-11872 GCA_032274865.1 Eryngium alpinum | reverse complement strand
CCGCCGAGGACACAGAAAGAAGTCCAAAGGCTTAATGGCAGATTGGCAGCCCTAAGGCGATTTATCTCCAAGCTCGCCGAAAAAAGTTTACCATTCTTTGAAACACTGAAGGGTGCCAAGGATAGCAAGTCATTCGTGTGGAACTCACAATGTCAAGAGGTTTTCGATGGCATCGGGGCCTACCTAACATCGCCCCCTGTGCTGGTAAAGGCCGCACCAGAAGAGCCCCTGCTCATCTATCTCTCAGCCGGCCCTTGGGCAATCAGCGCAGCTCTAGTCAAAGAAGATGATGGGGTCCAAAAACCCGTTTACTATGTAAGCCAAACCCTTAAAGATGCAGAGACAAGATATCCCAACCTTGAAAAGTTTGCCCTTGCTCTCGTAACAGCTAGCAGAAAGCTGAGGCATTACTTTCAAGGAAGGAAAATCAAAGTTTTGACTGACCAACCGCTCAAGAAGGTGCTTCACAGGCCTGAGGCCTCTGGCAGACTAGTCAACTGGGCCTTTGAACTCAGCCAGTTAGACATTAATTATATACCACGCACAACAATCAAGGCACATGCTCTGGCGGATTTTATAATGGAATGCACGTTCCCAAATGACTCACCAATGCCAAGGCAACTTGAGGAGGACCACCAAGACGCCGTCGAAGGGGTTCAAAAAGAGAGGCCACCATTCTTAATGAGAATCAACCCTGAGTGGACTTTATTTGTGGATGGACCAGCAACCCAAGAGCGAAGCGGGCAGGCATTATACTCACCAGCCCGGATGGCTTCCAAGTTAAGCAGGCGCTGAGGTTCAATTTCAAGGCCACCAACAACCAATCGGAGTACGAAGCCCTGCTAGGTGGTTTAAGGCTCGCCCACCGTCTACAAGTCCAAAATTTACATGCCTACTCAGATTCACAGCTAGTTGTAAGACAGTCAGATGGAGACTATACTGCCAAAGACCCCATAATGGCCAAGTATCAGAAGCTGGTCCAGCAGGCCATATAACAGTTCAACAAGTTCAAGTTGCAACAGATAGAAAGGGACGACAATGCCACAGCAGATGCACTATCCAAGTTGGAAACCTCGGACCTAGAACATCTTGAAGGAGCAGTGTACTTGGAATGTCTAGAACAGCCTAGTACGGAGGCAGTCCCCGAGGTCATGGCCATTGATGGAGAAGAGGCCAACTGGATGACACCATTCTTTGCCTACCTCGAGCGTGGAGAGCTCCCCGAGGACCCCAAGGCAGCAAGACTCCTCAAATATAAAGCAGCGCACTTCTGCGTCCTTGATGGTATCCCCTTTCGCAAGGGCTTCCATGCCCCACTCCTTAGATGCCTAGGACCAGAAGACATTGCCTATTGCCTTAAGGACATCCATGAGGGCAGTTGTGGAGACCACATGGGGGAAAATCTCTAGCACACAAGCTACTCAGACAAGGGTACTATTGGCCTACACTCTTCGCAGACTCCATGGCCTATGTCAAGAAATGTGCCCAGTGCCAATACTTCAGCAACGTTCCAAAGCAAGCTCCAGCAGCACCTTCATCCATCCTGTCACCCATCCCATTTTCCAAATGGGGAATAGATCTTATGGGTCCATTCCCTAAAGCCCCAGGGGGATTACTGTTTGTTATTGTGGCAGTGGATTATTTCACTAAGTGGGCGGAAGCTAAAGCACTAACAAAGGTCACCGCGGACAAGTGCATTGACTTTTTTAGGAAACATGTGCTCATGAGGTTTGGAATTCCAAAAACGGTTGTCTCTGAAAATGGACCTCAGTTTGTTGGCCATGAGTTCGAGTACTTTTTGGAACAACACAACATCGGCTATGGGAAAACATCGGTCGCTCACCCTCAGTCAAAGGAACAAGTAGAAGTCACCAACCGGTCCCTACTAAAAGGATTGGAGAAACGCCTTGAGGACGCCAAAGGGAAATGGGCAGAAGAGTTAGACCACTGCTTATGGGCCTACCGCACCTCTCCCAGGGTCACCACTAGAGATACACCGTTCCGCCTGGCTTATGGTACTGACGTCGTGCTCCCTACAGAGATTGGCGCTCCAACGTTCAAGGTCATCAACTATGACGAGGAAACCAACACAGAAGGGCTGAACACCAACTTGGAGCTCATCAATGAAATCAGGGATCAAGCCCTCATCCGGATGGCTAGCTATAAGCAAAAGACAGAGTTTTTTGCCAAAAAGGTGAAGCCCAGACAATACCAAGTAGCAGACCTCGTCCTCAGGGCTACCGAGGTGACAGAACGAGAGCATCAAGGCAAGTTATCCCCCAACTCGGAAGGCCCATATCGCGTAATTGAAGTCCTCAGACCAGGTACTTACAGGCTAAGCAACATGGATGGAAGCCTACTTCAAAACACCTGGCATGGTCTTCGCCTTCGCCAGTTCTTCCAGTAATTCATCAAAGTAGCAGGCCTCGACCTTTTTTGTGGTCCTCGGATGATTATGCTTCACCCCGAGGAACCAGTAGGACCAGTTAGCTTAGCATGGTACGCTCGACGACAACAACAGCCAAGCATCTTTTGTAAATTATCAGAACAATGGCCAAAGCCAGCTTGTTAATGAAATCTTCAGTTTGTACTTTCATTATTAAGTCTCCAACCCAAACTCACAGAAACGACACCATCATTGCGGGCTTAAGCCGCAAAACAACTTGAAGCCTGAAGACAATGCTCCCCAGCTAACATCACAGCCGAAGCTTTTTATTTAGCAAAATATTTTAATTCAGAAAAAAGGAAATATTTTGTCAATTTCATTTCTCCCAAGGATCAGTCCTCGGGATAAGCTCCTCGGTATACAGCAATGCCGAAGCTTTTAACTTTGCGAAATATTTTAATTCAGAAAAAAAGAAAATTTTTGTCATTTTCATTTCCCCCAAGGATCAGTCCTCGGGATAAGCTCCTCGGTATACAACAATGCCGAAGCTTTTAACTTTGTAAAATATTTTAATTCAGAAAAAAAGAAATATTTTGTCATTTTCATTTCTCCCAAGGATCAGTCCTCGGGATAAGCTCCTCGGTATACAGCAATGCCGAAGCTTTTAACTTTGCAAAATATTTTAATTCAGAAAAAAGAAATATTTTGTCATTTTCATTTCTCCCAAGGATCAGTCCTCGGGATAAGCTCCTCGGTATACAGCACAGCAAAATATTCTAATTCAGAAAAATAAATATTTTGTATCTTTCCATTTTGTCCAAGGACCAATCAACGAGAATTCAATAAGTACACAGAAAAGTCTCACAAAAATTACATTAACCTAGAACTAGAAAAGGAAACTAAGAAGCACTGGCCCTATCGGTGGCTGCCTTCTTCTTGGCCTCCTCAGCAGCCTTCTTCTTAGCTTCCGCAGCATCTTTCTTCTGCTGCTTCAGCTTCGCCCGATAGAAGGCAGTGCAAGTCGCCACATTGTGCTTGGCGGGATCCAGAGTGGTACCAGCACCGATAAAGTCGAAAACCTCAGTCAAGCCACGGTCATACGACCTCTTCAGGCTAGCTCCAAAACTTTTCTTGTAGTCCATCGAGGCAAGGTACTCAGGCACGGCATCCCGCTGGGCCTGGGCAAGAGCACCCACCGTACTAAGTCCGCCACCGACAAGCCTCATGTTCTCCTCGGCCCAGTCAAATCACGTCTCCTGAGCCCTTGCATTCAAAACCAGATAGCGCCCTTCGATATCTTTGCCCTGTAGCTCAGCCTCTCGGCCACCATCATCGGCCCTTTTCAGCGCGTCTCTTAGCTGTTGAATCTCAGCCTTTAGTTGTTGATTCTCGGCTGCTACCTGGTCCTTCTCGATCACAGCCCTCTCCACATCTCTCTGCTTGACTCGCACGAGGTGCTCTAAATCACTCACCTTCCTCGAGGATTTGGAAACGTCATCTTTAAGCTGCTGCCTCAGCTCCCTCAGTTGCACATCCCTCAGCAAAAGGTTGGTGCACATCACCTTGGCAGCTACATTGGCCTAAAGAAAATGAGAGACATTAGATCAGTTAAACCGAAAGTCAACACTTGTACGAAGAAAACAACAATACATGAGCATACCTGGCCTTGAGCCCGATGCCAAACGTTGAGCAAGTCATGAGTCATCTGGCCTTCAAAAAACTTCATATCCTGAGGCATTGTGAAGACATTGAATGCATCGGCAGGAACCGGACCCTGGCCGAAGAAGCCGCCATAGGTCCTGACATCGTGCATGGACCACCCCTCAGGCCCCTGAGGAGGAGTCATCTTGAATTGAGGAAGGCGAGCGCCATCAGCCACACTTTTAACACCTATGGCCATCGCCCCGAACTTGGCAGCCAGGCCTGTTGGATCACCGGCATCCTCAACTCTCTCCGTCCCCGAAGGCCCAGGAACATCAGCGCCTGCAGGAGGAAGCTCAGAGTGATGAGGCTCACCATCTTCGGGATGAGCCCCATCCTCACCCTCGAAGCCATCACCTTGCTCAACTTCAGCCTCTTCCTCATCAGAACTGACCTCGACAGCATCAGGTCCTCGGCTTTGAACCTCCTCCTGATCACGACGAGACTTCTTACTTACCCTCCTGGCAAGGCTCTTCTCTCGACGCCTCCTAGTCACAAGAGGCTCATTATCCGCATCCTTTTCGGCCTCAGCTCCGACCTCAGCCTCGACCTCAGCTTCGGCCTCAGCTTCGGCCTCGGCCTCAGCATCCCTATCATACTCGGAATCACCCCTCTCAGTAGCAGGGGCAGAACGGGAAACAAAACCCTCATTAGGCCCATCCACGCTGCCGTCCTCGAAGATATTCATCATCAATTCATACTCATCTTGATCCATAGTGTAGATCTGATCGTACTTGATCAAACACACTGCAAGAAATAAACACACAGCTCAGTAAAGGCGGATACAAACATGTACAAGGGCAGACAACTACAAAAGACAAGAAATGCATGCAAACTACTTACAGTAATGACTCCAAAGCCACTCAGGGGACTTAAAAATCCGTATCTCCAACTTCCCCCGGCCCTCGGCCTTACCGATAAAAGCCATGCCGATGCCAATCGAAGTGTCGTTAAGCTTGGGCGACTTGTGTCGAATAACCGTCCGGCTGTAATGAGGCAAAAATTCTAAGTCCCCACCCTCGAAGAACAACCACTCATAATGCCATCCCTTGCAAGACGAGGGATTCTTCACAGGCTTCTCCCCGAAGCAGTCCTTATTCCTCCAATGGACCTCGAACAAGCCTCGGGACTGACCAGACTCCTGTACTCTGAAGAAGGCGAAAAAAGAGCCAACGCTAGGCTCATGGCCCGTCTCCTGGCACCGAGACAAATACCATATGATTAAGCGCATACCATTGGGTATTATTTGCCCCAGCGCGATCTTCAGCTCATCCCGAAACAGGGCCAATAAAAACTTGTGCAACGGTAGCCGAAAACCAGCTTTAAAAAGGTGAACTGGCAGACCCACCCAAACCTGCTTCCTGCCAGTAAGCCTATCATACGATACTGGCCTATGAAAGATCCTCTCTTCTGGCTTCGGATACCTGAAGTTAAATTCTGGAGGAATTTTCAAAGGCCCATCTGAAGACCTTCATGTACTTCTGGGCATACCGCGAAGACATCCACATGTGGCTATATACCTCTTGGTCTTCGAAACGAGCGGCTATCCTCTCGTTATCAATGACATACAGCCTAATACCAGCCTCAGCGAACTTGGCGCTCCTATCCGAGTAGTACGACGCCACATCTATCGGCTTGTTCTTCGGCAAACTAGCGAAGACACATGGAGGACTGTTCCAGCCTTGTCGAGCACTGAACGGGGCCCTATGCACCTCTTCGGAAGCCGGAACCTTCGGATCAATAGGAGGCACCACAGTCCTAATAATATAATCAGCGCTGGCACCAGGCATCGCATTCAAAGGCGGGGCAATAATGGGCTGAGGACCAGCCGCCGCCTCGGTCTCGGGAGCCCTACCCGCTACGAAGTCCTTGGTAGTTTCCACCCGATCCCTCATAGCAGCGTCATCGGCCGAGGACGAGCCAAAGACAAACTCCCGACAGCGAGACATTGAGCCTGAGCAAAACAAGTCTGCAGACAAAGCACAAAAATCTAGAATCAGACCTCAGGAGCACTCCCTCCAAACCCTAATGCTCAGGCCCAAAGCCAAAATGAAAAAGATAAAGAAAAACACTAAGTACAGATCCTCGGCCACTAACAATAGTGGCCAAGGATCAAACGAGCAAAAACTATACTAACATGCTTATTTGAGAATCAAAGAGCCAAATATGCTCAAAATATGCAAAAACATGAAGAACATGAATGGCAGAAAAAGCAAAGAACAACAGATTTACAAAAGCAAAACACCAAAATCGAAAGTACTACACAGCAAAATGTACCTTTCGAAGTTAAGAACAAGATTCAGAAGTCAAATAAGCAAGATCAACGCTCGGATCCTCAGCAAAAGACGACAAAGTCCAACTGTTCTTCACAAAGTTATCTCTCTCTCTCTCTCTCTGTAAAAGGGAAAAGTAAAAAGTGAAAGTGAAAATACATCACTATATATAGGGAAGGACACGTCCCCCCAACAAAGACGATCTGGCGCACCCCCAACCGCACGTTGCCAACACGTGCCCCAACACACGGTTTACGAACCATTTTCAAAAACTGTCATCATTTAAATTTAATACATATAATTATATACAATTATATGCATTAAGTTCAAATTCAATTTTCCTATAAAATGTAACGCTTCCCAATAAAAGACAACTGTCCATCAATAATGCGTTGGAAAACCAAAAAGTAACAGAAACATGGCACACCATCAACAACTCACAACAACGAGCCCAAATATTGTCCCGAAGGCATAACTTCAAAAGTTTACACTTTTGAGGCACAATACTTGTACACATACAAGCATTGTCCCGAAGGGTATAACTTCAAAAGTTTACACCTTTGAGGCACAACACTTGTACACATACAAGCATTGTCCCGAAGGGCATAACTTCAAATGTTTACACCTTTGAGATACAACACTTGTACACATACAAGTATTGTCCCGAAGGGCATAACTTCAAAAGTTTACACCTTTGAGACAATAACTTCAAAAGTTTACACCTTTGAGACAATACTTGTGCACACACAAGCATTGTCCCGAATGGCATAACTTCAAAACCTTTGAGACGGTACTTGCATACACACAAGCACTGTCCCGAAGGGCGTAACTTCAAACAGTTTACACCTTTAAGACAATACTTGTGCACACACAAGCATTGTCCCGAAGGGCATAACTTCAAAAAACCCACACATAACAAACAACTTACTCCCTCATCTCGCTAAAGCGCCATGCGGGAGTGGGGGGCAAATGATAGGCTATGGGCCAAACAGGCCCAACATCCCCACGAAACATACAAGACTAACCCAAATTCCCAGGTTGAAGCCGAGGCCTCAGCCATGCCCCGGAGCTCATATCAAGGTCCTCGGCGGGCCTCGGGAGCCAGACACATGAACTCGAACCACGATCATCAGCAGGCCTCGAGGATACGGCCCCGAGGCTTCGACTAATCCTCGAAACCTCGGGCTGACGTGCCAACTCGACCCCACTTACGTCAGCCGACAGAACTGCCAGAAAGGAACCAACCATTATCAGCGCTTGTCTCCAAAAGAGACAAGAACACAGAGTTGACCGCCACTCCCCAACAACCATATCCCGTGTCAGTGTCAGAAAGGCTGACTACCTGAATAAAACAAAGGACACTACAAGATAAAATAACGGCTACAAAGTCACTAGAAAGCGACAACTATCCCTATAACTAGGAGACAAAAGGCACAAGCAGCCAAAGACTAACCAGCAACCTCTCATGAGGTGACAGCTGTAACTTGGATCATGTGCACATCACATGATTCCCCCACTGTAAATACCAAACATTCTCTCCAAGTAAAGGGTATGTCACATCATTTACTGCATGTTCATATTCTCTCTCTAAGCTTTCTCTCTCTAGTTCATATCTTTCATCTCCACCGGAAAACTAACTTCCTCCGCCGGAGGTGCCTCCGGAGCTCCAAGCTCCATTGGGCATTCTATTTCAGGGAAACCAAGCCAAAGGGTCGACAGGAGCCATCTAGACCTAGAAGGAGAAGGAAAGAAGGAGGACCACGAACATATCATTTGGCGCTAGAAGGAGTTATCCTAAAAAACAGACACTCTCTCCAGCTTCATCCCAGATGGTCCTCAACAGCCAAGTAGAGCGACCCCCGGCCCAGAACGAGTCTGTGATCCAAGAAGCCACCGCAGGACGGAACAATGTTCAAGCTACACCAGTCCATAGAGACGGCCTCATAGTAGAAGAAAACGAAGTCAGGGCAGACCCTAAGTTCCCCTATGGCATGCCCAGGACAAGTTCACAAGTGGCCCTAGATCTATGACTCCAACTGGACCGCCAACAAGCAGCAGCGGCTAGGGCAGTTGAGAAAGGGCCTCAACAAGCCACCACCGCGCAGTCAAAGCCAAGTCCACCAACTGGCGCGGTAGTAACCACAACTCAAGCTCCATTGGTAAAGCTATTAGACCCTCAGCAACGGGATCTAGTGGTTCACATGTTTAAGCTCCTCGGGGTGTCAGGCCAAGCCCTCCCCCTCAACCAAAGCCCTAGCCCGGTAGCTCAACCCCGGCATCAGGTAACCATCGCAGACTATGACTCGGATGAGGAAGACGATGGTGACTCCCTCGCAGATTCTCGAGCACGACAGCAAGGCTCAGTCTTCAGCTGTCTGGGCTCATCCCAAGACCCCGGACATCCAAGGCATTTGGGCTCGCACCATCCCAACGAAACATGGTTGTACTACGACCGTCGCCGAAACAATAGGGACCACCCAGAACGTTACCAACCAGATGATGAGGACTTCCCTGAAGGCCACAAACATAGATACAGAAGGCCTCGGACAGAACGCCAGGCCAGCCCCACAAGGGATTCCAGACGAACAGGAACCCATCGAACTGGAACTCATCGGAATGGACGTCATAGAGGGAACATGCACAACAACGAAGGGCCTCCACCAAACAACCCTCCACCGATTGATCCGCCACCAGCAGCTCATCAGCCTCCAATCCCCCAAGGCACGGCTCTAGAGACAGCCGCAAACTTACAGGTCGTCCCATACCAACAAAACGGCCCTCAGCCAGGACTCGAGGCTCAGCCTCAACCAACAAATGGGATGGCACCAACCGAAAGGGCATTGCTGGCCAGAATTAGAGACTTGGAGTCTAAGATTGAATTTTCTGAGGATTATGAACAGAGCGAATCGCCATTCACCCAAAGGCTTGAGGCTACACCTAAACCAGCAAAGATCAAAACCTTGCCAGTGAATTTCTACAATGGCCTGACCAGCCCCAACTCCCACGTCCAATATTACGAACAGTTGTTCAACATGCAAAGCTTCGACGACCTCGTCAAATGCAGGCAGCTCGCTTCCATCCTTCAAGACGTGGCCCAAGAATGGTTTGCTGAATTAAGACCTCAGAGCATAGACAGTTGGGACGATTTCAGGAAGGCCTTCCTCGCAAGATTTAGGGCTAACAAGCCCCACTTGGTGCACACCGTCTCCTTGGAAGCCGTCTACCAACATTCTAATGAGGATCTAGACTCCTATATCAGGAGGTTCAAGGCAGCAGTTAATCAAGTCCGAGTGCTAGACGAAACAGAGGCATTGAGCATATTTCGTAGAGGGGTGGACTCTTATAACTACGAGAAATATGCCCTCGAACTCATCAAAAGGAGACCCAAAGACCTGGCTGGCGCATATGCCTTGGCCTCCAACCACATCTCTGACACTCAGGTCCTCTCAGCCATCAGATGAGCAAGATACAAACCATCCAAGCCAATTGAGGAACTCCTATCAGCAGATCCCTCGGTTCAACACGTCATTAGAAACCCTCCAACTCCTCAAGCCATAGATGTTGTTGCTGCACCAGAGCAGACCTCGGGCACAAGAACTATTAGCTACCAAAAGGAGAAAAAGGCAAGTACAAGGGTCAAGCCCACCACACGGTCCATACAGCAACCGGGTCAGACCAGACCGAGGCAAAAGCAAGTAAACCTCCACGGCCACCCAAAGCAAAAAAGGAATCCAACTGGACCCTACTTAACAAACCAAGAGCCACAATCCTTCAGATAGTAAGAGGCCAACCCGATCTCTACGAAGCCCCAAGGCCGATGCAAGGGCCAAAAGAAAAAAGGGATCAGACGAGAAATTGCGCGTACCATAATGACGTGGGCCACCATACTGAAGATTGTTATGCCCTGAAGATATTCATTGAAAAATTAGCCAAGGCCGAAAAGATCAATGCCCACATATCCGCTCAGCCCCCGCCTCAACAGCAACAAAGGCCAGGGACTGAGCTGGATGCCCAAGGCAAGCTCCATATCAAGATGATATTCGGTGGAACCGAAGTAAATGAGCCACCAATGCATGAGGTCATGTCCATAGCCTCATCCTCTGACCCCAGCATCAACAATGTCATCACCTTCAGCGAAGCTGATTATGAAGGGGCAAGCGAACAGAACTCCAATGCATTGATAGTCACGGTTGAGGTAGCCGGAAACTACATCCACAAAACCTTCATTGACAATGGCTCCTCAGTTGATGTGTTCTATTTACATACCCTCAACCGAATGGACCTTGGACAACACCAAATGGAGCCATGCTATGGGAAGAAGCTGTACAGTTTTGTGCACCACGAGAAACCTGTCACTGGAACTATAAGGCTGTCAGTTACCTTTGGTACAGCCCCAAGACAAACAACTCACATGCTTCTATTCCATATCGTAGACGCAGTGTCCTCCTACAATGCAGTTCTTGGGAGACCCACACTGATTCGGCTAAGGGCCATAACGTCCATCACCCACCAGAAAATGAAGTTCCCCACACCTCATGGAGTGGGAGAACTGAGGGCAACCCCCGAGGTCGCTCGGCAGTGCTACGGTGATGCGTTTGCCCTGGGTGAAACCAAAAGGGAGAACCATCAGAAGGTAACAAGGAAGCCTAAGGCTGTAGCACAATCAAAGAGAGCAGCGAAACGGAAAGCCCATCATGAATCATTAGTGAAGGCTAGGGCAAAGAAGCAAGGCACAGATGAAAATGTGATGATGATTGAAGAGGCCCCGGCATAGCAACACCAGCCTGACAACTTCATAATCGAGCCATTTCCGGAAGCTAACACCAGCCCCATGGCATTGCCAGCCGAGGACACTGAGCAAATACCCATCAGGGACGACCAAGATGACAAAAAGGTCACAATCGGCAGCAACCTCGGTCCTCAGCGCGAGCCCATAATCAAACTCCTTAGGGAGTATGCTGATATCTTTGCCTGGAACGCTGAAGATATGCCAGGGCTAAGTCCTTCAGTAGCAATGCATAAGCTCAATGTCAATCCATACCACAAACCAGTAAAGCAGAAGCGCAGAAATTTTGCACCAGAAAGACAGAGGGCGGTCGATAAAGAGGTTGCAAAGCTCCTCCAGGCCAACATCATCACAGAAATCCAATACCCGGACTGGTTGGCTAACGTGGTAATGGTGAAGAAAGCAAATGGAAAATGGCGCATCTGCATCGACTACACAGACCTCAATAAGGCCTGCCCTAAGGACTCTTATCCGCTACCCACAATCGACCAGCTCATTGACGCCACCTCAGGACACAAGCTTCTCAGCTTTATGGATGCTTATTCAGGCTACAATCAGATCCCAATGGCACCTGAGGACATAGCTAAAACATCGTTCATCACTCATAGAGGGGGTTTACGCCTATAAGAAGACACCGTTTGGGCTTATCAATGCTAGGGCGACGTATCAACGAATGATGGATAAGATCTTTAAAGGCCAGTTGGGCAGAAACATGGAAGTATATGT
>JAUEJK010080585.1:0-11875 GCA_032274865.1 Eryngium alpinum | reverse complement strand
ATGTAAGATTGATTGCAAATTAATTACAGTCAATGGTGTTGGTATTTTTGTTATGAAACAGCAGGTAGAGAAAGTATAAGTGAAAGAAAAATAGGGTAAAGAACTTATAATTTTATTATGCTAGGATCAGTTCCTTTATACAGGAAGTAAATGAACTAATTGCAGAAAAAACAACAAAAAGAAGATAAGTTCCTAAACTCCTGCTACTAGCAACTGTGAATCTGTTGAACAAGAATAATAACAAACTCCTAAAGACTTGGTCAACTCAGTTGCTGCTGAAATTTTTTATTGTTGCAACTGCTGAAGCATAATTCAAACACTCCTCCTTGCTTTAGTAGATGCAAATCCCTAGTCGCAACCTTAAGTCTTCAAACCTACCCTTTGCAAGAGGCTTTGTAAATATGTCTGATAATTGATCTTTGGTCTTACAATATTTTAATCGGACTGCACCATCTTTCTGAACATCTCTCACGAAGAACAATTTTATGCTAAAATGTTTGATTTTTCTATGAAAAACCGGATTGTTGGAGATAGCTATTGTAGCTAAATTGTCCACCATAATCTCAGTACTCAGTTTTTGCTCGAAGTCCAGATCATCTAGAACTTTTCTCAGCCACAATGCATGATTAACCGCTGCTGTTGCTGCTATAAATTCCGCTTCAGCTGTTGACTGTGCTACTATATCTTGTTTTTTTCGAACTCCAAGTGAATGTATATGATCCAAAAATGAAACAGTAACTGGAAGTGCTTCTCATGTCATCTCCAGACCCAGCCCAATCACTATCAGCATAACCTTGCAGCTGGAAGTCTTGCATAAAACAAAACTTAATCCCAAAATTTAAGGTTCCCTTGATATACTGTAAAACCCTTGTTAATGTAAGATATCTGGCCTTGTTAATGTGAGATACATTAGGCACCCAAACAATCTTCTATAGTGTGACTCGTCCACTTTTCTAGTTCCATCATTTTTATAGAGCTTTTGTTTTTGACACATAGGAGTACTCATGCTTTTACATTCCTGTATGTTGAATTTCTTTAAAATCTCCTTCGCATACTTCTGTTGACATATAAAAATGTTGCATTGACCTTGCTTAATTTCCATTCCGAGAAAGTAAGACATATCTCCGAGGTCCGTCATCTCAAATACTTGATTCATAGCCTCCTTAAACTATTGAATAAGTTTAATGTTGCTGCTAGTTACCAAAAGACGTCAACATATAATGAGATAACAATAAAATCATCTTTACTGCCTTTAACATATAACGTGGACTCACTAAGGCTTTTAACAAAACCTAAGTTCATCAGATACTCATAAATTCTGGTATACCAGGCCCTTGGAGCCTGTTTTAATCCGTACAATGCCGTCTTTAGTAAATACACATTGTCTTCATGCCCTTTCACAACAAAGCCTTCGGGCTGGTTAATATAAGTTTCTTCCTCGAGGAATCCATTTAAAAACGCTGACTTGGCATCAAGTTGATATATCTTCTAATTTTTTTGAGCTGCAATTGCCAATAACATTCAGATAGAGTCCATCCTTGCAACAGGAGCAAATGTATCAAAATGATCTACTCCGAAAACTTGAGCATACCCTTTTATTACTAACCTTGCTTTATACTTGTTGACTGTGCCGTCTGCATTTTCCTTTCTTCTAAATACCCACTTCACTCTGATCACCTTCTGATTTTGTGGCCTCTCAACTAGTTTCTATATTTGATTCTTTTGAATCATTGTGAGCTCCTCCTCCATTGCAGCCATCCATTGAGGATCCTTTTCAGCTTCGCAATACTCTGTTGGTTCAAGAACAACAATATTGCAGCACTGATATATATCAGCAATTGATCTGCTGCCACGTATAGGAGGATCGTCAACCAATTCATCTTGATTCAGATCAGTAGGATGTTGGTAATCTATAGTGCACTGATTTTTAGCATTGCTCCAGCTCCGTTTCTCATTTTCTGCTCATAACAATGTTTTTAGTGTCGGGTTGAAAAATCCTATAAGCTTTTGATGTTAAGCTATATCCGATAAATATACCAGGCTCAACTTTTTTATCCAACTTGTCGCGCTTAATCTGTGGAACATGAGTGCAACACAAACATCCAAAAACTTTAAGATTTTTCATTAATGGTTTGTAACCATACCAGGCCTCAAAAGGAGTCTTCCCGTTTACAGCCTTTGTCGAAAGTCTATTCAGCAAAAATACATAAGTGTTTGCAGCCTCTGCCCAATATTTTTTAGGCAGATTCTTTTCATAAAGCATGCATCTTGACATCTCCGTGATTGTTCTATTCTTCCTCTCGCTAATCCCGTTTTGTTGTGGAGTATGTGGAGCTGTAAGTTGATGCTCAATGCCTGCTTCCTCACAAAATTTATCAAATTCGTTGGAGGTATACTCCTTGCCATTATCCGACCTCAAAACTTGTATCTTGCAGCCACTTTGGTTCTCAACCCATTGCTTAAATTTGAAGAATATGCCTGCAACTTCTGATTTAAACCCGAGGAAATAGATCCAACACATTCTCGTGAAATCATCTATAAAAGCAATATAGTATTTGCTACCATCAAGAGAAAGAGTCCTTTTAGGTCCGGACAGATCTGTGTGAATCAATTGAAGTTTCACGGTAGCTCTCCATGTAGCTTGTTTGAAAGGAAGTCTCGCTTGTTTACCATATTGACAAGCGTTGCAACATGGTAATTCTGAATCAATTTTTGGCAAGCCAATAGCCAACTATTTCCTCTGAATATTTAACAACGCTGAATGATGAAAATTGCCTAACCTTTTATGCCATAACTCCGCATTAGTTATAATGACTGGATATGTTGCCTGCTCCTTCTTCATTGGATCAAGCGAGAAACTTTTTCCTTTTATTTTAATTCTGAATACATCATTATTGATGCCATCCTTGATTAAACACTGTTTGTTCTCAAAGACAACCTCAAATCCCTTCTCAATTAATTGACCAACACTTAATAAATTTTGATCAATTTCAGGTACATACAATACTTCAGAAATTAATTTTGTACCTGTGCAACTTTCAATAGCGAAGGTTCCTTTTCCCTTGACAGCAATATGTACACCATTGCCAATCCTGACCTTTGATGCTTGTGATTTGTCCAACTCTTTGAAGAGTTCACGATCACCCGTCATATGGTTCGTACAACCACTATCAATCAGCCAACAATGACTTGGGCTACCACTTGCGAAACAAGAAGCAACGAACAACTGCTCTTCCTCCTTTTCATTTTCCATTTGAGCATTCTCCTTTTGCTGGTATTCACTTTTGCAAATTCTTTCATGGTGCCCCATTTTACTGCACTTCCCACACTTCACATCAGGCCTTTTCCAACATTTGAAAGGAGGATGGCCCTTTCTCCCGCAATGCTTGCAAGTAGGAAATTCTTTAAATTTTTCACTTTTGCTGCTACTTGCATTTGTGAATGAATCTTGTGTGTCATTCTGTTTTTGGTTGAATTGTAACTTAGCCTGGAGCGGTCCTTCCACGGAACCTTCTTCCCTCATCAACTTTCTCTGTTTTTGAGCCTGTAAAGCATTATTTAGCTCCGCCAAAGTGAGTTTTGACAAGTCTTTGGTGCTCTCCAACGAAGAAATAGTAGCATCAAATCATTCAGGAATAGTCACAAGTATTTTCTGTACTATTCTTGAATTGGAAAAATCGGAACCAATCAACCTTATTTTATTCGCAATCGTAAGAAGCTTGCATGTGTATTCCTTTATTGTTTCTGACTCCTTCATTTTCTGCATCTCAAATTCTCTAACCAGATTCAACACTTGCATTCCTTTAATTCTTTTATCTCCTTCATATTCACTTTTGAGAAAGTTCCAGACTTCAAATGACGATTTTTTTGTCATGATTCTTGTAAAAATTTCTAATGATACATCAACAAATAAAGTAGCTCTAGCATTCGACTTTTCTTCTCTTTATGAGTCCTAATCTGAGCCATGGTAGAGTTGTCGGTCAAGGGGAGAACTACGTACTTTTCCTCTACAGCTTCCCACATGTCATTCGCCTCTAGATGAGCCTGCATTCATATGCCCATATTTGGTAATTTTCACCGGTGAACACAGGTGGTGCTAGAGTTGTAAATGGCGTTTCTGTATTCGTGGAGAAAAAAAATATAGAAGCAAGGTTTTTTTTTCTGGGTTGGCCTATCTCTACTCACTCACAGGTCCCTCAAGAATGGGGCTCTGATACCATTTGTTGGTATTTTTATTATGAAACAACAGATAGAGAAAGTATAAGTGAAAGAAAAATAGGCTGAAGAAGTGATAATTTTATTATGCTAGGATCATATCCTTTATATAGGAAGTAAATGAACTAATTGCAGAAAAAACAACAAAAAAGAAGATAAGTTCATAAACTCCTGCTACTAGCAACTGTGAATCTGTTGAATAAGAAAAATAACAAACTCCTAAAGACTTGGTCAACTCAGTTGCTGAAGTTTTATATTGTTGCAACTGCTGAAGCATAATTCAAACACTCCTCCTTGCTTTAGTAGATGCAAATCCCTAGTCACGACCTTAAGTCTTCAAACCTACCCTTTGCAAGAAGCTTTGTAAATATGTCTGATAATTGATCTTTGGTCTTACAATATTTTAATCGGACTGTGCTAAAATGTTTGATTTTTCTATGAAAAACCGGATTGTTGGAGATAGCTATTGCAGCTAAATTGTCCACCATAATCTCAGTACTCAGTCAAAATATATAAAACTATGATTGCCACGTCAAATTTGAAAAAGAATTTGGTAAATAATTTGAGTGAGTGACGTAACATTACTCTACTCTTATTTAAGTCGGTCACCAAAATACAGATTCCGGCTTTGTTTCTCCTAGGCAAGAGCTTCCATGATCTTCTTGATCTGATCAATTATACTACCTCTGAAAAATTTTAAAATAATATTTCTAACTAACAGTTCAAAGTAACACCTAAAGTTACGTGCCAAAGTCACCGATGCATTACATAAATGACCAAAGGTAGTACTTTGTAATTCATTTCCCAAGGTATTCTGTTCCAGTTCGAAGAGCATCCACCTCTGTTGGTGGACGAGAATCCTCATATTGAGCTTTGGAGCTGATTTCCTTCTCTTTCTTGAGATCCCTCGAGGCATGATCATCTGGTTCAATAATAGCTTTCCTCAAATCGTCATCGTCCTCCTCTTCAAGTTGGTCTGCCCGGTGCTCTCTTCAGAAAATTTGAGGCCCTAGACACATTTCAGATGAGAGGCCTTTAAAATATTTAATTATTAATTTTAAATTAATTTTTATTCGATATTCGATATTATATATTATATATAATTTAATATTAATTTTTATTTTTATTGTTATTAATATTTATTTATATTTACTAAATATTTAGAATAAATTCTGCATATAAAATTATAAAAATGGAATATAAGGTTATTTTATTCATTATATTTATAAAATCAAAAAACATATAGACATGATATATAAAATAAAACTTTTATTAAAATATATGTTTATTTCAATAATTTGATCAACATTTTTATTTATTAAATATTAGATATAATATTTTAGACTAAGATTAATTGCTTGCTTATTTATATAATTATTAATTCTAAAATAATATTCAAAATAATAGATATTTAGAAAAATATAATTTACATAAATAAAAAAAATATAGAAATATTACGCTGAATCCAATATATATATATATATATATATATATATATAGTAACATACATATACAATATATATAATTATATATACATAAAATATACAATAAAAAAATATATATATATATATATATATATATATATATGAAGTATACTGTATGTGTTTTTGATTTTGAGTCCCCGGATCTTGGAAGGCCCTAGGCAACCGCCTAGGCCAGCTGCCCCAAGAGCCGGCACTGGGTCTGCCTCCACAACTATATTAAGATAATCAAGAGATTTATGTAAGAAGTGTATGATAATCAGAGCATTATAAGAAGCAAAGTGTCTTACATGATGATTTTAAAAAACATATATTTTTTTGTAACACTGTCCCAAATATTATGTGTACTAACAAATCATCACGTAATATACTTGTGATAGATTTGTGACCTAAGTTGGTATGCTTGGACCAACAACTTCGGGGCAGTTCATTCCTGGTCCTAGAGATACATTAGTTTTACATTCAAATGCAGCTACAAAAATAAAATTAATATACTAGTTTTAGTGCTTACAGAAATAACCATTTTGGGATTCTTCATTCTTGATATTTCTTTCTTCTTCATGCTTCTTTTCCTCCAAATCCTTCATAAGCATCTGCGATGGTCTCCCTCCATCAATGTGTTATGAACAAATGCACCATTGTATAGATTTGTCATACTTGAAAAGTAGGACATTAATATTATACACAGTGGTGGAGCCAGAATTTTGTTACAGGGGGCAATTTTTATAAAAAAATTGTGGCAAATTTTCATAAAAACTGAACATAAAAAATTAACTATATGTATTGATATTTGCTCCTTAGAAGTTCAAAAACTAGCAATATTGGTGATAAAATAACATAAAATATGTATAGTTATAAAATAAAAGAACATATAATATTTTTTTCTTAAAAGTTGGCAGGGGCCGAAGCTCAAATTTCATAGAATTTCTAATTTTTTTCATTAAATTTTCAATGATTCTGACAAGTTGGGGTATATTGATATTAACTGCCAGCTTCTTGTAAATGCGGTATAAAACAGCCCAGGCCACTATAATATCCAGATAATGCAAAACAGACTGAAACACTGGTATCACATTAAGAAATGGGCCTATTTCATCATGAGAAAATGGAAGTTCTTTGTCATATGACCTCTGGCCAAATAAGAAACAAAACAACTCCCAACATACGAAACAAAACAACTTCAAGTATGCATGTTCAGCTTGTTTGGCAGTCCAGTACAGAAACCCAAAAAGTTGCAGTAAGGATAAAACTAGTGCCACAATTGCACTCCAAGTTTGATTTTCGCCTGCTAAAACCACTATGGCTGAAGCTCCTGCAAGAAGTGGAACACTAACTCTAGCTTTATCTGCCTAGTCCTGCAAACACAGAGAAAAAATAAAGAATATGCTGGAAAAATTATAATTTCAAAACGAAAAACTAATCACAGAGACAATAAGAGATACAAAATAAATCTCTTTGAAGTATAATAATACCCACCATATTTATGAAGACCTAACAGCTCGAGAGAAGCCAATGAGAAATAGGCAACTTATTAGAATATAGAATAAGATGAGCTGTATAGAAAAGGTGCACGAATTACTTTTGATATAAGACCACTCGGAGTCATAATCAAAAGGTGCACGGATTCCTTTTGATATAAAGACCACTCGGAGTCATAATCAGACAGAGAAACTTAAAGTTAGCACATATATGTGAGTGTTTTTTTTTTACCTTAAAACTGTTGAAACTTAAAAGTTTTCAATGCTAATAAACAGATTAACAGGAGTAAAACGAGATTAGAATAATTAAGTAGTCCAAAATTTTCCTGCATCAATTCAATACATACATAGCCATCATAATATTTCTCTCACCAAACAATACTAATAACGAGTAATAATACACAAGAAACAATGTTTATGATTGATAATTTGCTTAAAAAAGTTGGACTATAATTTATTATTAATATACTAAAACAACCAATTCATTGTTGTAATAAAAACAACCATGCATCATAATGATAATATGAAAACCAGATTCTTTATGGTGGAACTATTTCTCGTACTTAAGGATGATCTCCATCTTATGCTCTGGAGGGGCTTCTAAATCCCTCATAAGCAACCTGCGGTGGTCTCCCTCCATCAAAGTGTAACGAACCAATGCACAATCATATAGATTTGTCACATTCGAAAAGCAGTGTACATATATTCGTACCAATTGCCACCTTGTAAACATGCCCGAATAGAAGGTAACATACTGCTAAGATATTGTAACAATGCATAAAATACTGTAACACGTTCATTATACTAAGAAATGGAACTGCTAAGCCACCGGGTAACTTCCGGTGATAGAAATGACAAAAACACCCATCAAAGTAGGCATTTGCAGCTCTTTTGGCTGTAGAGAAACCCAAACATCTGCATAAGGGATAGAACTAGTGCCACAACTCCACTCCAAATCTGATTTTCTCCTACTAAAATCACTACTGCAGAAGCTGCAGAAAGAAGTGGGACACAAACTCTAGCTTTGTCAGCCCGGTCCGGCCAACAAAAAATATGTAGAGAAATATATAAATCTACTATTATATGTTTAAGATTTAAATGTTGGCAATTTTATTGTTACTAGTTATTTAGCCCATGCAATTGCAGAGATTTTTTAAAATATTTTTATCATATTTATAAATATGATTATTATTATTATATATAATATATTTTAGTTTATAAATTTATAAATTTAATATTTAATATAAATATAAATTAAATTAGTAATATCTATTAGTTGGATAGAATTTCTTTTTTAATAGAAACTAATAAAATAAAGTACATCTTACCCTCTTTAAATATTATTCTCATAATAAAAAATAATATTTATAATATTATTAAAAATATTATATAATAATTTTTTAATTAATATTTAATAAATTAATAATTTTTAAATTTATTATTTTTATAAATTAATAAATTTTTATTAATATATTTATTTATAATCTTTTATTATATGAATTTAATTTATTATAAATTTTTTATTATGTTTAAAATTATTATTTTTTTACTGTTTTATATCTGTGTTTTCTTTCTTCGTAAAAATACAATACCAATAGACCATTCGGATATTTTATTTATTGTTAAATAGAGTTTAATATATGTATGTTCAATCAAGATGAAAATCGGATAATATTATTATTTTAAAAATTATTATAATATTATTTATTATTTATTAAAATTTAAATCTTATATATATATGTATAATATATAAAGATGTAGTTACCAAGGTTCGAACTCGGGATAATAATAGATGATAATGATAGTTTATTTTTTAAATATATATTACTTATTTTATTTATTATTAAATAGAGTTTTAAACAAAGTAGGAGTGACCAATACCAAACCAAGACCAAATTAAGTCCCTTACGCTTATTATATATAGGATATAATTAGAAAATAAATATTAAATATCTAAAAAATATTTATAATTAAGATCTATTACTATATTAAATTAATTATAAAATAAATATTATATATTTAGTAAAAAAATATATTATTAGTTATCTACTACTAGAAAAAATAATATTAATAAAATATAATTTAAATAAAATTATTTTCATATATATATATATATATATATATATAATACAAGTCAATTATTTATTTATTATTAATCTCTAAAAACATAAATAAATACTAATTTTTATCCGTATAATTAATTTTTTTATTATCATTCTTCTCCTTAATAATTAAGATCTCCACTATCCTCTTCAAATTGATCCTCTCCATAGTTACATTAATATGATTAAGATATTTATTTTCTCTTCATTCTTCTCTTTATACAAATATAATTATAAAAAAATATAGTTTATATATATAATTTATACCACTGCCACAAAGGAATATATATAGCAATGATGCACTACCACAAAAATGCCACTCGTTAAGTAAGTTTACTTATTAAAATTGCAAGACACAACTACTGTATAATGATGTTGGATATGATTCAAAAGCAGAAATAAAAACAAAAATTCCCCGCCTCTTAACAAGGCAGATTCCCCATCTCATAATCATGTGCTATCCTGGTATACTCTAGTTCTTCATGATGATCTGATCAATTTTCCTTGGCAATTCATTTTTCAAGGGGTTAAACTTGAGAGGAATGTCAAGCTTTGTCTTTTTCCTTGGCATGTAATAAGTCATGTAATAATAATTTAATGATGTGTAGATTAAAAAACTATTAGTAGAATACTTAGTACATTTATTTTAGACAACTTTGTAAATTACAATAGATAAGATTATAATGTAATATGTGTAAGTTTTCTAGCTATAACAACACTGAACAAAGGGGAATTGGGTGCACATATGCATGAGGATAATCTTATGACAAATGAATCTCAAAGGTGCTGGTGAAGATGTAAATTGCTAGTGACCAGCAGATTCCAAGTCAAGCAAAATAGCAGATTTGCAGCAACTAGCAGTTTGTCCGAAGTGAACCAGTTATGCACATGAGCAGCTATGCCTGAAGGCCAATTCAGCTGACTAGCAGGTTTCTAGGGAAGCAATGTTAAGTGGGAAATAGATTTGTTGGGAAGCAGTTTCCAAGTAGCAGTTTTTCATCCCAGCAAATTTGAAGATGGACAAAGGAGCTGGTTGACTAGAGTTTTTTTGAAGAAGGAAGCTGAAGATTCTATCCATCTATATTTTAGGAATATCCTAAAATATAGTTTACATGTTTATCTTTATTATGGATAGATTTTAAAAAATGCAGCAAGTTGTATTAGATTATGATTGTTTTCTTTTCTAGAATTTTCACAGATGTATATATACAGGGGCGGATCTGTTAAGGGGCAAGGGGGGTCACATGCCCCCCCTTAATTTCCAATAAGTATTAATTTAGTAGTACTAAAACATAAATAAGGTTGTGGTGTAGTGGTAAGGATGGATGATTTTGTATGGGAAGGCTCAGGTTCGAATCCCTCTAACAGCAATTTTTTTCTGCTATAATCATATATTACCTAATATGATTAGAATTTAGCTAGGATTTAGTAGTAGTAAAGTATAAAGTAGTTCATGGTGCAGTGGTAAAGATGGATGATTTCTTGCACCAAGACTCAGGTTTGAATCTTTCTATCACCAATTTTTCCACTCCTCTTTTGTCTTACCATTTTTTCACTCCTCTATCCCTTACACAATGGACCGGACAATGAACCTCTCTTGTGGGCCGGACCCTCCTCACGGGCCGGGCTAGATCCGCCACTGTATATATAGATACAACTTGTAACTAGAAGCTATACAAATTATAATTGAGAGAGAGAGCGAAGCAATTGTAATACATCTCTCTCAATTATAATACAGAGATCTTAAAACAACTGGTTTTATTCTCAAACTAGTCTTTGAAGTAATAAAATTTTTATTTAGAAGAATTCTTTGTTGTTTAATCTTTATTTATACTGTTCTTGTTTCAGGAACAACACAGATTAAATACAGAAGCAGTTTCATAGATTAATTGAATATTAATTATTAAACTAATAACGGTTACTTAATTTTGAAAAGAATCTGTGAATTGTATTCAACTCTCCCTTCGACAATTCATCTTAATACTGGGACAAATAGTTTTCCAAACACACAAGACTGACATAGAGAAGAATGAGAAGAAGGTTTACAATCAATAAATTTATTCTCACTAAGAGAGCGTAAAATAGAGGCTCCCAGATGTCTTAATCTTGAATGCCATAGAGTAGAGGAAAGAGCTGTAAAAGTTGATGGATGAGTGAGTTGATTGTTAGAAACCATTTCACCTAAAACCTTAAGGTGTTGGGTTAGGAGACTAAATGGACCATATTCTTAACACTTCCCCTCACTCGAAAGCCCACTAAGGGGTAAGAGTGGATCACCACAACAAACCCACTAAGGGGCACAACTCACTTTGGAGCAACAAACCCATTAAGGGCAACAACAATACTCCCCCTGTTAGGTTTGTATGCTCTATGTGTAGATGATGATGTGCTTAGTTGCATTCCAATAAGGGGTTATACTTGTATAGCATTCTTAATACCCCAGTAAATAAGGACCTTGTTACTCAATAGTAAACAAGTGTCAAGTTGTAATAGGAATGCATGGAATAAAGTAGTTTTGAGTCAAAGAACATCAAAGCTACATGGAGTTGGACTCTGGAAGCTCTAATCATCATTGAAGATGCAAGAAAGGAGGTCCAGA
>JAUEJK010080374.1:0-11878 GCA_032274865.1 Eryngium alpinum | reverse complement strand
GATATTGAATTTGTTGACATAATAGGTGAATCAACAATAAATAATTTAAATAAAAATATGCTCACATAAATCATGCAGTTAAGCATATAAATGAATAAATTTCAAAGCAGATTATAATATTTCAAGATACCTAACACAACACTAATATCAAGTCTTTGGACAGTAATATTAACTGCAAATGGTACTCTTGTTGCGGTGATCAAATATCGATAATAAGTTGTGTCAAATAATAAAACAATCTTTGGATTGATTTATTACTTACATGAATTTACTCTATAATCACCACATATTTATCACCACAAGTATATATGTAGTATATTAACTTTCCTTTGGGCCAGTCAATACCCACATGAATCACGCACATACTCCTCTCTAACATTCCAAGAAATAAAAAATCTATGTGGCAGGGTCACTTTGGTGATTATCCATTTCAACTAATATATTCGGAATGCTAGCCAATTACTTAAATTTTAATGTCATAAGAAGCAATTAAATTAATTTATTTTAATTCCTAATTATAGCCGACCATTTATATATATATATATATATATATATATATAATTGAATAACCTTATATATATATATATACATAACTAGCCAAAAAATTTAAAAAAACAAACAAACTGACAGCAGGTGTATAGCAGGAATCCAAAGCCGCTGTTCACAGAACACGAACATATATCCAGCAACACATATAAAGGTTTGGGGTAAAATACAAAATAATAGAGAAACCTAATATAATCAAATCTGTCCAGGTTTTATAACATATGCACATGATCCAAATTATTATTATTGTTTACACACAATCATCAATTTTATAATCATTATCATTCAAATAATTAATAAAGGAGTAGGCTCTGATGCCAATTGTTAGAAACATAACTATGAGGATCGAATTCCTGATTAATTATATGAGTACCAAAATAGATAGCGGAAGTGTACCTGAATCCATGCTTGATTGATAGATGAATAGAGATTGAGATTATGAGTGAGTTCTTCCGTTCTAACCAAAGTTCTGTATATCTTTCTCTCAGAGAGGATGGAGAAAAGAAAGAACGTCTGGCAGAATGGGGACCATCACCCTTCATATATAAGAAGGAAATAATCCTTCTATATTCCCATAATTATATTTCAGCCCTCATAGAAATATAATTTACTAATGGTGTCTACACAATATGTTTCATGACAAATATACCCTTAAACCAATAATTAATTAGATCACCTAAAATATGGTTTAATTTCATGATATCCCACACATTTAATTATTTACATGTGTTACCCCATTTATATAGATTAATTATAAATTAATCTAACAAGGTTTTGGTAGAGGTATCGGGTTTGAACCCCACCGCCACCAATATTCTCAATTTAACTTGGACACTAAGGGGAGGCTCAAGGAAGGCACCAAAAATGGGCTCTGGGCTCCTATTGATCCACTCTTCAATCCCACAAAGTTGGGCTACCCAAAAATGGTCTTTCGAGTGAGGGGGGGTATTGAAAATATAAGAGTATAAGATCATTGAAAGGACTTGGGTTATACTCTTATATTTCCAATAGTCACTTCCAACATACTCGCTGTATTTGGTCTGTCACAAATTATAGTTCTCCTAGTAGTTAATGGTCATGGAGGATAGCACAAGCCTTTGACAGCACCAATATGTTTTCACCAGATGAAATTTTAGAGCAGAGAATCTTGAACCTCCCATCCGTATTGGTGACGACACCTTCCAACATTTCCATTTTTGTTTCCTATGATATCCAAAAGAGAGTCTGAAGGAAAGCTTCATTGGTTGTGCCTCGATGCATGGCCACCATGGCTACAGACTGGTTCAAATCTGCCACTTTCACAGCCTGACTAGTAAACCGATCAATGTACTCCCTTAAAGTCTCGCCTGGGCCTCAGACTATGTTCATCAAAGACTCTGAACTCCTAGCTTGTGTTTTTCCACTGATGAACTGACTTGTAAACTTCTGCACAAGGTCAGAAAAAGACATAACTGACTGTGGAGGCAAACTTCCATACCATCTTTGTGCATCTTCTTCAAGGGTGGCTGGAAAAGCCTAGCACTTGGAAGCATAATTAACGGGTTGTAGTAGTAGATCATTATTGAATGAGCGGGCATGTGCATTGGGATCTCCTTTCCCATTGTACTTCTTGATCGCCAGAATCTTTATTTTAGAAGAGTTCTTGGCCTTCATGATCTCATCGATAAATAGGGGGGTCGGGATTTGCCGGATCCTTATTAGCAACTTCAGGGGTAGGTCCTTCCATCCTCTGTACCTTATAAGTGGCAGTATTTTTTCCCTATTTTTGTTCTGATTCGCCACTTTCTCCTTTTCTGCGAACTCTTTCATCATCTGAGCGATCAATTGCCTCACACCTGCTTCTGTCAGAACTTTATCACCTTGGTCTCCTTGCCCCTCGGTCTGAGGGTTCTCCTTTTCTCCTCCTATAGCCGTATCTACCCCAGCTTTCTTCCCATCTTCTGCCTGCTCCTTATCTAAAGCTTCTAGGTTAGCGAGCAGCTGTAACCTCCTCTCATCTCGTTCCTTCTTCTTCTTCTTCTTCTTCTTCTTCTCCAATTCTTATGTAGTTGGATTGTTCGTTCCTATAGGGATTTCTTGTACATCATCACTATTGGTTTGGGTGGTACGTGCACTAGAATGGGTATGCTGAGGCGGATCAGTGAATGGTGTTGGAGCACCCTTAATAGTAGGGTCGGGGGTGACGATGTCATCGTTATCACCAACAATGGATTCCTGACTTTTCTGTATCGATTCCTACAGATGGCGCCAAATGTTATGGATCAAAATAATACACTAAAATAAAGCGTACATGGATAGAAGAAGATCTCCTCGAACTCCGCAATCAACCGTCGAAAAACCTGCAAAAACCGGTGGGGGTGGTCCTACCGGGAGGACTCGGGTGCAAGAATAAGTTACTGAATAATCTCTGTATTCACTGAGTTGGAGCTAAAATTGTGTACCTGATTATGAGAAATAATCCCCTTTATATAGGCGTGGATTAAGGTTTCAGATTAGGGTTATCTTAGGAATCATTACTTAATTTACCTACCAAATTCACTTTCTTATTTAATATTACCTAGATTCATTCTAGGGTTTCTACACTTCCTTAATGAGTCCTGCCGCTTTGGGCCTTTGCCGTATTGGGCTTCGTAGGAATTCAATTCCGATTCAGATAATCTTATTTCGATTCGGATCCGGGCCGTGCCTACTCCGGCCTTATTATTTCGGACCCTATTTTTGGGGGCCCTGCAGAATGCATTTCTATGAACATCATCATCTATACATATGCAAACAGACTTAACAATCTCCCCCAATTTATGCCTTACCAATTTGGTAATCATAACTTCAAGGTTTGAATCTGATGAAGATGTCAAAACTAAAATAATATGTATACACTAAATGTAACTGTACAAAAATGAAAATATGTGTATTTACATTATATACAAGATAAGGAAAGGTGTATTACCACTTAGATCCTTGTTAGAGAAGCTTAGAATATATCTTGACCAACTCCAGCCATTTGTTCAGGATGTCTGTACTCAGGCATGGATATATGACAGTTGTCTCTTCTTTCCTTCTTTGATTTCGGCCATTTCCTTGATCAGAGCTTTTCTGAAGATGGCAACATTCACTTTCTTGCAGTCCTTCAGGCAACTGATAACTTCATCTACTTAGCAAAATTATGTGCTGCAAGCTCAGACCAAGCAAAAATTTCTTCTGCTCCACTTTTGTTAACAAACTTCATTGAGTTGGTTTCTGGAATGTAGATTGGCAACTCTGTTTGATAAGATGAGACTTTGACAGGTTTAGGACCAATTGCAGTAGTTCTTTCAATCTCCATTTCCCTCTCATCCTTGAGCAACCGTGGAAGAAATAGTTTTATGAACTTGATTACCCCTTCATTCTTGATCCCTACAGATTCTTCAACTATGTGCCTCATCTCTGACAAAGGAAGATCCTTAATTTGCTTAACATGAAGAACTTGTTCATTGCCACTCAAGTCTCTGTAATAAAGCCTTTTTCCAATAGCATGAAGAAAATCCACTTTGTCATTTACTTTTCTCCTCAGATTCTCCAAATCATTGATCAAAATGTTCCCAAGAGAATTCACCTTCACCTTCTTGATAGCTTTGGAGAGCTGATATACATTCAAATCTTGAAAGAAACTGAAGTTTATATTTCTTTCATTCTCATATCTGCTTCTTGGTACCAGGAAGATATAGTTAACTTATATTCTTCAGCCTAACTGCAAATTCATATATGGAGTCCATAAAGTTTTCAAATCTTTGGTTCTCTTGATGCAACTTTTCAACCAAAGATAGAGGCTTGGAAGGAGCTTTGACTTGAGCTTCTTTATTCCCTTGACCATCTTTATCTTTACTTTATGTCCCCCGACCCCTTGAGCTTTATGATTTAGACACTTTTGAGGGTTGACTAGAGCCAGAGACAGCTGCAGCTGATGAACCTTGAGCAATAGAAGTTGATTTAGAACCAGAAGAAGGAGGAGGAGGAGGCTGATTATTCGAAGGCTTTGAAGGTGCCTTGCAAACATCAGGGGTTTTAATAACTATCTTATTCTCGTTCTTCTTTTGATCCTTAGGCTCTTCAGCTTTCTTCTCCTTTCCTTTCCCTTTATCTGCACCTTTAGAGGGCTTCTTTTCATCTTTCTTAGTTGTTTCTTTCTCATCATTTGCTATCAATTCCTTGACTTGCTTTAGTGTCTCGGTTGTTTCTTCATTTGACTCCTTGAGCATTTCATGCTGAACTTCAATCATCTGCATTATTTTCTCTTTCTCCTTTCTCTTCTTTTCAACCATCTCATTAATTTCTTCAACTGCACACTTCTTAACAAGTCTTCTTCTTCTTCCTCCTTTCTTAGCTTTTGGTTGTTCATCCGGGATCTCTGCAACTAACATCTTAGCAATGAAATCCAAATTCTTTCTCTCCAAGTACTCATTTCTTTCCTTGGGTGTCATTTTGCAGAGCTTCTCATACTCCAGAACTTCCAGCTTGTCTTCTTCACTTAACTCATCAAACCTAAAGTCTCCAAAAGCAATTTGAGCTTGAGTTAATGGATCTCTTTTGATGCCCTTCACACCTATAGAAGTGGTTGCTTTTCCTTCCTCAGAAACCTTTAGTTATGTGTAGGGGGGGCCAAAAATAGGGACCAACCCAATAAGCCCTAGATGGGCACAATCCGGATCTGAATTAGGACAGAACAATCCATATTAAAAGAGGAGCAGATTTCCTACGAAGCCCGATACGGCTAATGCCCAATACGGAAAAGGAGGCGCACGAACCCTAGAGTAAATAAGGGAATGAATCTGGTAGGTAAATCAAGTAATGATTCCTAGTCATGGGTGGCAAGAAAGAAGAGATAAGGTAAAGAGAGTTACCAATTATAATAGGATTCTAATTCCTATACAGATCTGAAACCCTAATCCACACCTATATAAAGGGGATTATTCTTCATAATCAGGTACGCAATTTTAGCTCCAACTCAGTGAATAAAGAGAATATTCTAATTACTCATTCTTGCACCCGAGTCCTTCCGGTAGGACCAACCCCTACCAGTTTTTGCATGTTTTTCGGCGGTCGTTCGAGGAGCTTAGAGAGATCAACTTCAGACCTTCGCAAAGTCAGGTACGTTTTAATTTAAGAGTCTTATTTTGATCCGTAACATTTGGAGTTGTCTGTGGGAACAGGACTAAAAGTCGTTGATGGAGAAATCCGTATATGGGAAAGGCCTGGGGGGCAATCAGAAGTATGAAGGAGACAAGCTCGCTGCTTCCATGGATCAGGAACCGCTAAATAAGAATCTTGGAATCAAGATTAACAATGGTGAAGTTTCCCATGATTTCACAATTACTGATGTTACACAGCCATCCTTTATTTCGTCCCAGCATACCTATTCCCGTGCTTGCACCATTGGAGCCAACAAAGATATGATTCAGGGAGTCCCGTTGAGAAGGGGTAATCTTATCCAGGAACAACTGGAAAAGAAGAAAAAAAAGAGACGAGAAGAGGTTACAGCTACTTGCTGACCTAGGAGCTCTTGATGAAGAACAAGCAGAGGAGGAGAAGAAAGTTGGGGCGGATATGGCCGAAAGAGGAAAGAAGATGGATCTGCAGATTGAGAGACAAAGAAATCAAAATTATGGAACCCTGCATAAGGAACTAATAAAGGATGTACCGAAACAAGGAAGGAACATCCCTGTGGTGGAGGAAGAGATTAATCCTCAGATTGGAAGACAGGGGCATCAAGACGAGGAAACCCTAATTGGAGCGAATCAGATGGAGATGATATTGGAAGCAAAGTTAGAGGCTATGATCGGCAAAGTGGTCCAGGAAACTTTGAGGAAGAATATCGATGGAGGAATCTGTGAAGAAAAGATGAAGAGTTCGTATGTCCCTAAAACACAAGAGGTGGAGGAACCTATTTCCCCCATAGACCTTGTAGCCAATCCTGATCCCCCATTCATGGAGAAAATCATAACAGCAAAGATACCCTCCATGGTTACGATCCCGGTGATAAAAAAGTATGGTGGAAGAAGAGACCCTCAAGCACATGTACGGTCGTTTAATGATGCATTGTTACTTCAACCAGCAACGGAGGGGAGGCGCAGCTATGGTATGCAAGGTTACCTTCGCGGTCAATATGCTCATTCTCAGATCTTGTACAAAAGTTTGTTAGCCGATTCACCAGGAATGAGATCTACACCAAAGCTATGGAACCTTCCATGCGTAAAGACTCAGAGTTAGAAGCAACCTTGGGGAGGAACGAGGATAGTCAGGAAGGTTGGGATGCAAAGACAATGGATTCAAGAAGACCCTTAACTATACCAGCCATAGTACAGAAGATAACTAAGGGAGACTCTCAGGAGTTATTGAGCAAGGAGAAACCCTCTGATACGTAAGAGTTGCGAGATCTAATCAACAAGTATGTCTCAATGAAAGAGTTGTCCAAGAAGCTGAGCAAATAAAAGGATGACGATCGGGGGATAGAGTCTAGGAGATATAGTATGGAGATACCATTCCAACGAAGGAGGAAAATAACTTATTACCCATTAAATACAACTCGAAGTCAAATACTTGAGGAGATTAAGATGATGCCCTACGTCAGATGGCCTCCGGAGATGAGGAGTGATCTAGCCCAACGGAACAAAAATTACTACTGTCAATTCCATGGAAATTATGGTCATGATACAGAGGATTGCCGAAATCTCAAGAATGAGATTGAATTCCTCATACGAAAGGGGCGTTTGGGTACATACGTAGCAGAAGATCTCATAGAAGAACGCAGCTCGAGGAGAACACTAGGTCTAAAAGGAGAGGGGCAATCTGTTGAGATAATGAAGAAAGGACTGATAGCACAAGAGTCTAACCCCACGATAGGAATTCAAGGCCCCACGAAGCTTGATCAACACAAAAGGATCGCAAGTAACCAGAGGACAAGGGGCAAGTCTTATATTTAAGAGGAAAGGCTAGAGAAGTTGTTGACCAAAAGAACCATGCCCAGGAGCATATTACTTTTATTAAACAAGATGAAGAGGAAGCGCGATCCCGTCAATTGGAGCCTTTGGTGATAGGAATACGAATTGGAAGACAATCCCTTGCTAGTGTGATGCTTGATGATGGTTCTTCTGACAATATACTTTCGTATAAAGCTTTCCAAAGATTGGGATACTCGGATGTACATTTGGATCCTCATGAAGGATGTCTCTACGGATTCAACAATACCTAAACTCGGTGGAAGGAAGCATACCTTTATCAGTAACTTTGGCAATACCTCCTCGACAGGCAACCAACACTCTAATATTTTGGGTAGTGAAATCCTTTACTTATTGCGATGCCTTGATGGGAAGACCGGCGATATATGAATTCAAGGTTGTACCTTCCACCTATTATGCTAAAATTAAATTCCCTACTGAGAATGGAATTGGAGAAGTCCGGGGACGATAGAAAATGAGGGAGAGGGATGGAGAAAATAACGAAGAAGTAAAGAATTTATCAGATGATATGGGTGTCGACCGAAGCAAGAAGAGACGTAATGATGTTGAAGGACCTTTTATGAGGAGAATTTTCGAGGCTAGGTTCCCAGAGAATTTTAACATACCAAAGTTACCCCAATATGATAGAAGGAAGGATCCTCTATCGCATTTACAAGAGATATCCCATGTGTTGATAACCAAGTTCGTGACAGAAGACCTCCATTGCAAGATACTACCCTTAACTCTGAAAGGAGCTGCCTATGGATGGTACGAGAGTCTACCAAAAGAGAGTATTTGCTGTTATAAAGAGATGAGGCGTCTGTTCCTTAATGCCTTTGGAGATTCTGAATGGCTCAATGGTGAAGGAGCTCATCATCCTCAAAATCAGGGATGTACATTGTCTAGGGGAATCATGTGATTGAAATTTTCTTTTATATTATTAGTTACATTACCATTTCAAGAGAAAATTATGTTTAGTTGGACGATTATATGCTTCTGATAAAAGATTTTTCTGTAAAGAAAAGAGATTCATTCAAATAAATATAGTTCATTACATTTTGAATGATAGAAAGATACATCGAAAGCTTTCACTCCTATCATCCTCGGAAGAAGAAGAAGAAGAAGAATCATTTTGAGGTCATTCAAGCCACTAAGGTCCACTGAGGGAAGCTGTTCTTGAAGAGTCTTGTGGATGGAATCCCAGTAGCTTTTACGCTCCAGGGGGTATCTTCTTTCAGCCGTTCGTTTCTTCCTTTCTTTATATTCATCAGATCGGAGGAAATCTTGAATAATCTGGGCATCCCTATTCTTCTTCTTGAGACGAAGAAGAATTCCATCATCTTGAAGTTTTGAGCATTGGAAATTTAGAAAGGTTATTTCTCTCTTAGTAGCGTTGAGCTTCTGTTTTAAGTCCGACTCGCGTTGGATTAGTATTATATCGGCAGCATTCAGCCTGTTTATTTGTTCGAAACCAGCTTGGAGGTATCAGTTAGCCTGAAGAAAAAGGGATGTTAGAAGAAGAGCAATCATGATACTATGAAATGGCATAGAGGTCTGTAATGTACATGTCCAATGGCTTTAGAACCCTCCGACATGAGAAAATCTGAAGAGAGACCCTCAAAAACGCGTTTATCCGCTGGAGTGATAGAATTAACATACCACTCCTCCGCCAAATTGGGATTTCTAATAATGGAGTCTTCACTTCGGATGTTCCGTCCACTTCGAAAGATAGATCTGTCTGGAGTAGCAGGAGGATCTGCAGTGACACTGGAAGAGGGGCCAACATCACTTAAGAAAGAACCCTTTTCCGCCTAAGGGCCTTCTTTGATTCTTGAGGACGATGATTGTCCGCTCGATCTTTTCATTTCTGAAGTAACACTTTGGCATAGACTGTCGCTGCAAGGAAAAGCAAGGGTCATATGAAGGCCACGAGTTATATAGTTGAAAAATATATGCAAAGGGGGAGATAATACCAGCAGGTGACAGTCGACTGAGGCCTAGGGTTTGGAGGGTTTCCTCCCATAAAACTGACATATAATGGATGGATCCCCCATCCTTTTAAAGCAGTTGAGCCGCTCTATCTTCCTCCTCAGAAAGTTGGAGACGTTTGACATCAATCTCGTATGATGTGCCAAACTCAGTTCTAAACAGAGTTTCCCAATCTCCAGTCTTCCATCGAATGAAGAAGTACTCATTTTTCCAATCTTTGATTGAGTCAGGCATTGACGAAGTTAAGAATATAGGATTGGCTTTACCTCTGTGTTGAATGGTAACCTATCGCTCATGAGGAGTCGGGCAATTTTTGAATTTGAAGATCTTCCTGAAAATATTTATGGAGGGCTCGATCTCTTTGATTCTACATCGGCCTAGGAAGGTGTGAATGGTCTTATAACCATTCGGATGAAGTTGATCAGGGCAGATCTGTGCTTCTGCAAGAATGCGAGTGGTGAAGGAGTTAAGAGGTATCCTGAATCCTGAGATGAGAGATTCCTTAAAAACTTATAAGTGTCCATTCCAAGAGCAAGGACGATCTGAAGCTGTGGGTACCACTGTTTCGTACTCTCCATTGATGTCGAAAGCCAGAGCAAGATAGTTAACTTCTTCTGAAGTTAAAGTATTGGTATAATGGTGAGCATCCACGTGGATGGTGCAAGGGAATTCGGAGCTGCGTTCACTAAGCAAATCTTTCAAGGACATAGGATCTAAGGAAGAATCAGAAGCCATGAATAGCAGAATATGAAGGAGGAGATCCTAATAGAAAGAAGTTAGAGAGAGAGTAGAAAGTTTGAGAATGAGGAGATCTCCTCCTAGGAGAGTTTATATAGAAGAGGAAGTTGAGGGGATGTGGGAAGACGTGCCGCTTCAACTACCTAAAATGGTAACCATTACGTACGTGTCTAAACCCTAAACAGATCTAGAGGTAACATTCCTAGGCATGAAAGCCAAAGAGGGATGTCCTACTATAGATAAAAAAAAAAAAAGGCCAAACAAGGCAAATAATGAATCTCCTAGGCCTGCACGCCTGAGAGATCCATATTATAACCTTAAACCGTTAGGTGGAATGAGATCCCTAGGTGCGCACGCCTACGAGTATGATCAGGCTCTGGTGAGCCATAAAATGAGATGGATAGTAACTCCTTTGGCCAAGGGGGCACCATGTATATCAAAATACGCTCACCGCTTGGGTATATCACGCCAAGATGGGAGAAGTAAGGGTTCTTGGGCATCAAACGCCTAGGAGGATCCTTCGAATGATCATTAAACCACCAAGATAGGCAAAGTGAAGGTTCCTAAGCGCCCTACGCCTAGGAGAGTCCCTAGTGCATATATCAAATCGCCAAGATGGCTTAAAATAACACCCATAGGCGGCTCACGCCTAGGAGGGGAGAAGGAAGATAAGGCAAAACGCCAAACAAGCATGATGCAACCTTTCTAGGCGCATAGCGCCTAGAAGTAGCAAAGAAAAGGAGTCTAAAACACTAAGATATGTGTTGTGACCCCTCCTAGGCGCCCCACGCCTAGGGTAGATCAAGGGAAAAGGCGTAAAATGCCAAGCTAAGAGAAGTTATATCTCCTAGGTGCCTATGCCTAGGAGGTAGCTTAGAAAAAACCTAAAGCACCAAGCTAGGTGAAGAAGACTCCCCTAAGCGTTGGCGCCTAGGGAGGAGTTTGAAGGAGAGGCCAAAACGTCAAGGTGGCATTGAAGAGGTCTCCTAGGCGCCCGTGCCTAGGAGAGAAAGCATGGGATGAAAAAAATTCGTAGAGGCCCGATTTTTCGTACAAAACGAGTCATGTTTTCGAGGGATAAATCACCTCGCAAATATAGGGCAAATGTAGGGGGCCCAAAAATACGGACCAACACAATAAGCCTTGGATGGGCACAATCTGGATCCGAATTAGGACAGAACAGTCCATATTAAAAGAGGAGCAGATTTATAAGATTATGTCATTCTCTGACCTTGTTTAGAACTGAGTTTGGCACATCATACAAGATTGATGTCAATAATCCCTGGTTTGTCTCCTCGATCGATTATGTCATTCTCTGACCTTGTTCAGAAGTTTACAAGCCAATTCATTAGCCGGAAGACGCATGCTAGGAGTTCTAAATCCTTAATGAATATCGTTCAAAACTGGGGAGAAACCTTGAAAGAGTACATCGATCGGTTCACCAGCCAAGCTGTGAAGGTGGCGGATCTGAATCAATTTGTGGCCATGTTAGCCATGCAGCGAGGGACGACCAATGAGGCTTTTCAGATGTCGTTGTCTAAGAAGAAGCCATCTAATCAGTGGCGGAGCCAGGATTATATTATAGGGGGGGCCAATTTTTTTTCAAAAATTTATGGTAAATTTTTTTAAAAAGT
>JAUEJK010080264.1:0-11881 GCA_032274865.1 Eryngium alpinum | reverse complement strand
GGTAAAATAAATTTAATTTTTATTTCTACTGATTATCAATTGGCTGACATTTTTACCAAGCCCTTAGCTGAAGAAAGGTTTAACATTATCAGAAGAGAGCTAGGTATGTGCAAGGTATAATTTTATTGTTCCAAAATAATTTTTATACTTGTACAAGTGATTTTCATAGTCTAGGTGACTATATTTGCTTATAAGGTCAAATGAATTTTGCTGCCATATGTGATTAAATCCAAATACATGTTACTTATATTTTGGATTTATCAAGTGTGTTATTCAAATTAATAATATATATGCATGTTTAATAAGTTAAATAAATAAATTAATTGTGATTTGAATTTTACTAACATTTATGTGTTGGTTATCCATTAGATTAATAACAGATTTGGAAATTTTGGAAATTTGAATAAATCTAATGGATTTCCACTTAAATTTTGGAAATTTGAATAAATCTAATGGATATTTATTTAAGAAACATGTGTAATTTTGGTTAAGTGTATCTGCTTATATTCATTGCGTGTAGAACATGAAAAGGCACACGATGTTGGTTCACTTCCCCATGCAAGACCAACAGTTGCCTCAAAACCCTTGTTTCTTCAATCCCTATATAAACACACATACACACACATATATATACACGTATGTATGCCTTTTACTCATATATCACCTACTCTACCTTTCCCATTCCCCCAAAATCAAAACCCTTATCCCCCATCACCACCACCACCGTACTTCTAAAACCCATCAAACCCATCTTCTTCTCATTCTCTTTCATCTAACACAATGGTGAACACAAGGAACAGGAAGCGCAAAACAATCGCTAGCGCCTCACTACCCAAAGTGACCCCGTCGATTGGAAGCGAAATTGATGAACATCAGATTCCGGCGACCGAATCTGATGATGATGTTGAACAATTTCATACTGCTCCTTCTCGTCGTGATGATTCTCCGGCGTATCCCCACCGCTTCAATGACGTGCCCTTTGAAATTTTAAACCCTGATTTAATTGAAAGGTTTTTCACTTATCAAATTGGAACAAGGAAGATATTACCTGGTAAAGTGTTCAAAGCAGATGTATGGGAAAAGTCTGGAATTCTCGATCTCTTTCGCCGCCTAGGTATTTCCTCAATTTTAACTCCACCCACTATTTTCTATCCGAAGCTTGTTAGACAATTCTATGCGAATTTGTATGTGGACAATTTTGGTGATTATGTATCTGAGGTTAAGGGACGGGAGATTTCGTTGAACCCGTGGATGCTTATGGGCTTGTTTCGGTTTAATTATCAAACACAGATTTGTCCATTCAGTTTAAAGAAAGCCATTCATAATGTTCCTGATGTTTCGGTTGAAACACAGTTACAGACAGTGCTCGGGGTTGAGAATCCACCCAATGAATTTCCCTCGTCGGCTGATGTAACACCCACTGCATGCCTTCTGATGTGTATTCTGTTCAACAACATCACCCCTCGGAGCGGAGGACACTCGCAGATGACGTTCTTGAATCTCATCTTGGTTGCGATGATCATGCTTGGTAAGGAATTTGACTTAGCTACTTTAATTCTGAAGAATATGTTTGCTGTAATTTTGAATAAGGAAATGTGTCTTCCTTATGGTTGTTTATTGACAAAAATATTTGAGCGAGTTAGAGTTAATTTTGATGGTGAAGAAGCTCTCGGGGAGAGGGAATTGGTTGACCCCTCCCTTCTCAATTTTGTTGGTATGAAAATGTTGAAGAATGGAACTCTGGTTCGTATTCCTTCCACTGGTGCAGGTAAACCAGGCAAGGCAGGGAAGGATGGTAAAGAAACTGATTGCTCATGCAAAGAGCAAGTTTCTGATTTGGCCGCTAAATTTGATAAAGTCTATGCTAAGCTCACAGAACAGGTCTCGTGCATTGCTACTATATCCAAGGAGCTACAGGACATCAAGAAGATTCTGATGATTTTTCTTAAGGATGCAAAGCTCGTGGATCAAGAGATGGAGCTGCCATTGACCTCAACTGCTGTAATGCAGGCCAAACGAAGCAAAAGAGCTATCTTGAAGGACTACCCTTGATGATGATGAAGGGGGAGAACAAAAACAAAGCAGAAAGGCAGAAAGGAGCAGAAAGAAGGAGTTGAAGTCTTGAGTCTTAATTTTGTGTTGGTTTAAAATTAAGAAATCTTATTTGTTTTGTTTACTACTGTTATGGTTTGTGTTTGTGCTTGCTGGTACTGTGGTTTAAGACTTGGGCTGCTGGTTATGATGCTTAGTGCATCAGGACTTATATTTTATTATGCTTTCTGGGATAATTATTAATGCTTGGATATTTGAATTATTAATGTTTGGATAATTGTTTGGTTATGGAGATATTGTTTGGATATATGTTACTAACCTGCAGGTACTTAAAGTTGAAAAATAATTCATTTTTATATTAACAGGAAGCTGGAATTATAAACCTGAGGGGGAGCAACCTCTTTAGGGGAGCTTAATATTTTTTGTTTAATATAATTTCCAGTTTTTGGGATGTTTCATCATCACCAAGGGGGAGATTGAAAACCCCTGGGTGTTTGTGTTGATGATAAACATAAATTATATTACTTGTATGTGTGTTTGCCTGGATAATTGTTATTACATGTGATATTTGAAGCTGTCGGAAGTTGTGCAGCAAGCTGCATCAGGACTGTCCAGGTGCAATGTATCCAGATTGCAAGGAAAGAAGTTCAGCAATTTATGAAGACTGCAGAAAGCCCAAGACCATGAGGAATTCAAGTCCAAGACCAGTAACAAATTGAAGGATATATCGGCAGAAAATTGAAAAAGTCAGGAGAGGTTTCCAAGATTTTGAAGACTCCTAAAATCAAAGAGTTGAGTCAAATTAGTAAAACTACATTTAAGCTCTTATCCTTATTATATGTATATATCCTTATATCTCAGAGCTTAAAGATCTTTTTCGAAAATCCAAAAATTAAGTTTTCCAAAATTAAAATTCTGTTTATTAAATTATAAACCTATTTCTGAGTTTATTTTGGAAAATTGGTTTTCACAAAATCAGGGAGGAGACTTTGTCTTCCTCAACTGATTTCAAACGTTTACCTCTGATTTTCTTCGACTAAATCTATGGTGATGTATGGAATGAGTTTGAATGGTTTAACGTTCAAATCCTTCTATATCTCAACTAAGATTTTAGCCGTTAATTTTTCAATTATAAAAAGGGTGAATTGATTTTACTTGAGGGTGTGGAACTCTCATACAACTCTGATCTGATTTGGTTTCAAATACTTTTCATCCCAAAGCTCTCAATATATATATATATATATATATATATAAGGGAAAAGTAGTTTTAGTTGAGTTGTAATTCTTAATTTTGTAAGGCTTGAGAGATTGTTCAGCTACTGTATTGTCTCAGGGAGCTGTGTGCTCAAGGGTGACTGGAGTTGTCACAAGGGAACCGTCATAAGTCTGTAAACAGGAAGTTTTAGGCTTTAGGTTCAGGGAGACACCTATACAGTAGGCTGTATTGTGTGCAGTTGTATTATTAATTTGTAATCAGTGATTAAAGGCATTAATAATACTATCCTTTACCGCGTTGGTAAGGTAGGGATGGGATCGAACCTGGCTAAAATCCTCGGTGTTATTTACTTTACCGCACTATTTTTAAATACTGCTTTATTCTGTTGATACTGCCGCATTTTCATCTTAACATTGGTAAAGTACTTTGCATACACATTCAGAGGATAAACTGCAAATTTGATAAAGACTGATTCTTGGAAAACAGTCTGCTGTTTTACAAACAGTCTGTTATATTCGGTAAATTATAAAATTTGGTCATCATTTTTAGAAACACCTATTCACGCCCTCTAGGTGCACTTTCAAATCTCATCATAACTAAAATTTACACATCATTCTTTTATAATATAATATAATTATCATTTAATTGGCAGATAAGCGCACCTGTTCGACGCATAGAGACTTTAGATCTAGGGACGTTTAAAAGAGTGAAAGCGACCGAAGAAGACTTGGGAGGAAGTTATTCGTAAAGATTTGGAAGATAAAAGATTGATCGATGACTTAGTGATGAATAAAAGCCAATGGAGGAAGATGATTGATGTGGCCGACTTGACGTGATCCCGCGTATGGTTCGTGTTAGCCTACCCAACTTTGTTGGGAAAAAGGCTTAATATGGTGATGATCATTTAATTTGCATGAATTGACTATAAAAAGATACTCCCTCTAGTCCATAATGTTAGATTTTATGACAACTTGCACGTAAGTTGAGTTGGATAAAAAAATACATATTTATTTATTATTTTTTCATAAAAAATATATCAAATAAAAATTTAGACAACCAATCATACTATTGCATGGTGACAAAGAGATATGGGGTGATGACGTCAAGGAATTCAAGCAGGACAAGTTTGCTGAAGGTGTGTTTAAGGCTACAAAGGGGAAACCGTATATTTTCCGTTCAGCTCTGGACCTTGGGTTTGCATTGGACAAAATTTTGCAATGCTAGAAGCCAAAATGGCAATGGTAATGATTTTGCAGCGCTTCTCTTTCGAGCTTTCACCATCTTATAGACATGGTCCGCAAAACATGCTAACTCTTCAACCTCAGTATGGTGTGAACTTAATTCTTAAAACACTTCACAAAAGTTGAGGGTAATTGCTCTAGATATAAGTGGTTGGGGTTTATGCATTTTGTATTGCAAATTTGCAATGTGCAGTTATTTTGTGTTTCATTGTTGAAATTTACTTCTGTTGTATGAAAATTACTCTTATTTGTGATAATTTGTAATATACAATGTGGTGGCTTTAGCGTCGGGGCTAAATCCCAGCTTGAACCCTCACTAGAGGTATATGCCTATTTTACGAGTGTTGTTAGAGTTCAGCAATAAAGGCAAGGGAGCAGACATGAATGTGCACCACTATAAAACAAAAAGATTACTTACCTATACCCAGCACTCGGGTATCATATTTCGAACCGAGCAGCTTATATATATATTATAAAGTAAAGAGTGTACAATTCTTATTAGTGGTTTAGAGAATAGAGCATGTTTGGTTTCAGAAATTTAGAAAGTAAAATAAAAATACAGTAAATATTCGCGTACACTCTTAAACACGAATAAAATACAACTCAATAATATATTGACACCTGTCTTTTATAAAAAAACAACACATAAACCTAATAACTTAAACGTAAACCTAATCTAGTAGAACCTATGGATATTTGGTCGTCGTCGTCCTCACCATTTAAATATTTATAATTTATTTTTTTAATTAAAAATTATTAAATAAGAATTATTTTAATACTAAAACTCAAATATTAACATCAAATTCAAAATAATCCAAACACTTTCAATAAATCTTGATATATCAATAAACAATCTTAATTAAATAGGAAACAATTATTTTATCTAAATAAAAAGTCTTTTTCTCTTATCTTTATTTTATTATATATTTAAGTTATTCATAATCTTTCTCCTTTTATTTATACTATGTTATTAATCGTTTTATATATTATAAATTATTTCAAAATTTTCTATTTTTTCAAATAGTCATTTTAAATAAATAAATAACTAATAATATAATATTAAATTATTTTTAATTAAATAAGAAGTAATGTCCTACTTAAATGTTAAGTCTCTCTTTCATAATTTCAATTAAATAAGAAATAATATCCTACTTATCTATACCTATATATTAAAGCAGAACCTATGGATATTTGGTCATCGTCGTCGTCACCCTTTAAATATTTATAATTTGTTTTTCTAATTACAAATTATTAAATAAGAATCCTTTTAATACTAAAACTCAAATATTAACATCAAATTCAAAATAATCCAAACACTTTCAATAAATCTAGATATATCAATAAACAATCCTAATTAAATAGGAAACAATTATTTTATCCTAATAAAAAGTCTTTTTTTCTCTTATCTTTATTGTATTATATATTTAAGTTATTCATAATCTTTCTCCTTTTATTTATACTATGTTATTAATCGTTTTATATATTATAAATTATTTCAAATTTTTCTATTTTTTCAAATAGTAATATTAAATAAATAACTAATAATAATATAATATTAAATTATTTTTAATTAAATAAGAAGTAATGTCCTACTTAAATATTAAGTCTCTCTCTCTCTCATAATTTCAATTAAATAAGAAATAATATCCTACTTAAATATAAAGTCTTTCTCTCTTATTTATATTTATTATTAATCTTATAATTTTAGTTAAATAAGAAGTAATGTCCTACTTAAATATTAAGTCTTTCTATCATAATTCTAATTAAATAAAAAAATAGTATCATAATCATAATTAAATAAGAATTACTTTTAAAAATAAATAAGAAGCAATGTCCTACTTAAATATTAAGTCTTTCTGTTATAATTTCAATTAAATAAAAAATTAGTATCATGATCTTAATTAAATAAGAAGTACTTTTAAAAATAAATAGTGATTATAAAAAATTAGTATCATAACCTTAATTAAATAAGAAGTATTTTTAAAAATAAATAGTGATTCTAATTAGATAATAAGTAATGTTCTACTTAAAAGTCTTACTCTTTAATTTGTGTCTTATAAATAAATTTTATTAATATTATATTTATAATAATATTTAGAATTTATAATAAAATTTATAAATTTTATAATCGGCCGTGCTTTTTCACGAATTTCATGCTTGTACTTAGTAAATATTATTTTAATCTTTATTTTGTATTTGTTAGTTTTAGTTTCTTTTCGAATAAAATTTAATATATTTATTTTGAAAACAAAGTAAAATATATTAAATTTTTTATTTTAATTTTTTTATGAAATATTTATGAGTTTTAGAAATTTTATACTTTATATGTTAATAAAATACTGCAAATAATTTTTCTTTAACCATATTTTTTATTTTTAAAATAAATTATATATATGTTAAAATTTAAATTTTTTTATAGATTGTCATTTTATATTTTTAATTTTCAAAGAAAATACATGAATAAATCTTAACAGTGTTAGTTTCAAAATTTTCTGTTTAAGTATTTATGTTAATAATATAAGTATTTTATTTAACAATAATTTTTAATTTTAAAATTAAATAATACTTATTCTAGAATTTAAATTTTACTAATTCAAAGAAATATAAGAAACTATATTATTTTATAGACAAAAGTACATGATTTTAGATATTTTTTGTAGAAAATTATGTTAAGAGATTACAACTAGAATATATATATTTTATAAAAATTAATAGGATAAAATTATTTTATTTGTAAAAGTACAAAAATAAATATTTCATTAGAAAATTTTGAAACTAACGCGGTTAAGATTTAAAAATTTTGTTTACGTATTTATTTTCATAAATAGAAAATATAAAATTACATTCTATAACAAAATTTAAATTTTAAGATATGTATAATTATTTTAAAAATAAAGAAAATGGTTAAAGAAAAACATTTGCAGTGCATTAAATTTTAACAACATATAAAATACAAAATTTTGAAAACCCATATATAAATATTTCATTAAAAAAGATTAAAACTAAAAATTAAATACGTTTTACTTTGTTCTCTAAATAAATATGTTAAAAGTAACAAATACAAAATAGCATTATTTACTAAGTTATTAGCTCTACATCTAAGTAATTAGGTCTACGTGTTGTTCTCTCATTGAAAACACTTATCGGTATATTATTGAGTCATGTTTTGTGTTTTGTTCTTATTTAAAGGTGTACACAAATATTTACAAATAAATATATAGATAAAATGGATTATCTTTATATTTTTAAATATTTAGGAAAAAAAGTAGGAGTTGATCATCCAAGAGAAGATGGGAGCTCATTTTCGGTCGAGGTTTCCTATGCGAACCACACTCCTGTAATTTCGCAGGTGAATGCATGAAATATGGGTTTGGTTTCTGAATTAATTTTAAAAGAGTTAATTGTAGTTTGCATCTTAGACATAGTTTGAATTGTAGTTTGGTGTCCTTTTTTTTTTATAAAATACAACTTTGCATCTTTGGATTTATGTTTCTGTTACAAAATACAACCCCGATCGAAATATGTGTAGTAAATGTTGTAAAAATTGTCAATCGGTACTAGTCGGCATAGGTCCGCCTAGCGATTAATTAAAAAATCGGAGATTAATTGGAACACTAATCGGATATAATTTAATAATATTAGTATAATATTAATATAATATTAATATAATATTATATAAAAATATATTTATTTTAAATTTTCAAATATATCTTATCATCTTATATATACTTATTTTATCAAAAGGTATATAATAATATATAATATATTAAAATTAATTAATTTAATAATTATTTATAATTTATTTTAATAATATATTAATAAAATCGGTCAAAAATGATTAATCGCAAAATTAAATCGGTAGAAGACTTTGGAAACGGAAAACGATAAATTAATTATTAATCGCAAAATTAAATCAGTAGAAGACTTTGGAAACGGAAAACGATAAATTAATGGATTGAATCCACCTGAAATTGTAAGTTTTTCTATATACACCTTACCATTTCAGCGATTCCTCTAAAACAGGAAATTGCATTTGTCAACAATCCAATAAATAATGTAACATGTAAATACGATTTTGTGACTATACCTGTCAGGACCTGCAATTTATAGAATTCTATATGAAGAACAAAGTTTAAGAGAAATACCACTACAAGCTACCAGTGATTGTACTACATGTTATATTTGGTCTAATTTCTGGTTTGGGCCTTAACTATTTTAAGCCCATGTTAATTAGGTTTTGTATAGCCTAATATATTCTCTTGTAAACCCTATTTTGAGTGGTGCGGAAGAACTATGTGAGGGATATGTTTGTGCCGCACCGTGTAGGTGCGAGCGTAGGAGTGAGTGAAGTTTCTACTCGTTTGTAATCTTCTCCTCTAATTATAGTGGATTCTTTCTTCCTGCCCGGTGGAGTAGGTCGTAGACCGAACCACGTAAATTCTCGTGTTCTTATTTTTATGCCATTAATTATTTGCATCACCGTAATTTTCACAACAAATTGGTATCAGAGCTATTGGTTAATTGGTCAAGTTAAAACCCGGCTATTATAATCGGATGCCTGACTGATATTGAAAAGGATTGCGAGGTCCTAAGGTTTATCGGTTGAACAGGTGGTTGAAGATTTATAGTGCGGTGTGTGTGAACTTGGACTTGTCGGCTTTGTGAGGATCCAGTATTCAATAGTGGAAAAGTGCTCCACTGTACCTAGGTAACATGAAGTTTTTAATCTGTTAGATTAGTTAATATATAAACTCGCCAAGTCGTGAGTAATCTAAAGTGTGTTAATAGATTTTTAATGTTATTAGGTGGGGTCCGTATATAATCTGATGTGAATGATTCTTGACAGAATTTGGGGTGAAAACTTTTTGGGATTAACAGAAAGAATTGTTAGTGAAAATTAAATTTTAAAATTAGAAGATTTTTGTATTTTAGACGTGAGTCCGTTTTGTGATTATTTGATATTTTGTATTGAGCGTGAGCACGCTCTTGTGGTTAAAAATCTTCTAGTTTTGTGGTTGTGGTTACAAATAATTAATGGGGTTGTTTTGATCGTTCACGCATGGTTTGAAGTCAATCGATGTTTTTCTGTGTTTGGAATTTATCGGCAATTCATGTGTTTTGTTTTCTTGTGTTTAGAAGACAGGGTTACTAACCTTTGGTGGCAGAGGCTAGTGGTGTTCACAGTGACATGGATTGGCTCTAGACAGGTGTTCTATTTTCTGGGTGTTAGAAGATGGTGGTCTCCAGTGACGGAGACAGGTGTTGATGTGTAGGTGGTGTTTGCGCTCTTGGTGATTCCTACACTGTTTTGTGCCGTATTTTGGCATTAAGGTGGAGCACGTGTGGTGTTCAGAGTATATCATGTGTGTTGATATGTGGTGATACGAGTTGTATCCGAATGACACGTGTTGTGTCAGTTTTTGCTTTGCAGAGGATTAGTAGTTCGTGAAGTTGGGTGTCTGACTGTGTGGATGATCTCGCGATGTTGGGATTGTGTTGACTGTATAGGTCTTGTTTTTCAGATTCAGCAACAGTTAAGGAGTGTCTGCAGCGCTTCTTGTTGGGTTTCTACTATCCAGTGTCTGCATGTTTTGGTGGAGGTTCCATCAGGGTGATTGCGGGTTAGCAATCTTGTTGAGTCGATGTGACTCTGTTTTATCTGACTGATTGTGTCTTGGGGTTTTAAAGTTACGGATTCTGCGGGTTGCATGAGTAAGGTGGAGCGCACACGATTGCAGGTTGACACATTTGAGTTTAGAGTTGGTGAAGCTGCTGCTTAGCTTGTGTTCATCTCTGGTTTGAGGTGGAGTTGTCCGAGTGAAGGACGTGAGGGGCGAGAGGTATTGCGGTGCTCATTGTGAGGGTGTGTTTGAAGTGAATAATTTTGTTAGTATCTCTTATTTCTTACATCGAGGTGAGCTCCGTAAGCTTAGAGATACGTGTTCGAAATTATTTACTTGTGTAGAGAATATGTGGTGGAGATTTGTTATATTTGGTCTAATTTCTGGTTTGGGCCTTAACTATTTTAAGTCCATGTTAATTAGGTTTTGTATAGTCTAATATATTCTCTTGTAAACCCTGTTTTGAGTGGTGCGGAAGAACTATGTGAGGGATAGGTTTGTGCCGCACCGTATAGGTGCGAACGTAGGAGTGAGTGAAGCTTCTACTCGTTTGTAATCTTCTCCTCTGATTATAGTGGATTCTTTCTTCCCGCCCGGTGGAGTAGGTTGTAGACCGAACCACGTAAATTCTCGTGTTCTTATTTTTGTGCTATTAATTATTTGCACCACCGTAATTTTCTCAACAGTACATAATGATGAAGAAATATGGGGTGATGATGCAAAATAGTTCAGATCAGATAGAGGTAGAAAATAGACGTGAAGCATATTTTCCACTGCTAAAATGGCAGTGGATATGATGCCCTATTAGATTAAACCATAATAATACATGTTAAACTTTCTTCTTAACACAATCTCATATTTTACACCTTAGCCCTTGTTTGGATTTAGGATTTTAGTAATGAAAGTAAATTAAGAAGAAAAATGAAATTTAGAGATGAAAGTGAGAAGGAAAATGAAATTCATCTTATGTTTGGTAGATAAGTAAAAGAAGATAAAATTAGTACAAATTTGACACAATTTTACTTAATACTTTACTTTCTAAATATTTTACCTTCTATTTTCCTTCCAAAACAAACACAATAGAGAATTTCATATTACCTCTAACTTTACTTTCCCTCATAAAATACTAGATCCAAATAAGGGCTTTAAGGAATTGTTAACTTAAAAGCAAACAAGAACTATTATCATTATCGCGTGAGACTATTTATATTCATGTACAAACACGAACAATAACTTAAAAATTATGGTTTTAAACAGTATAAGTATCTTTATAGATATTTTTTCACTAGAATAATATTTAAATAATTATATATTACAGTAATAATGTAACCTTTGTGTCACTTGGCGAAATATAATCCAATTGCATAAGCATCCACGTATCTCTACCGACAATTTCTTCACCTTCTTCAGATCGATTGAAATGATAGTAGTATAAAACTATTTATGCAGCATCTGTGACTGTGACTGTGACAGTGACAGTTGACCTTTCTTTTACTTTCTATTAAATTTTGATCTTGCTAAAAAGAATTATGCCTCACGACAGAATTAAATACTTCGGGGTGTTTGGCCACGTCTAATAAGTTGCCACTTTTTTTAAGTGATAAAAAAAAACCCAATCTGGTGCTTTTTTAAGTGATTTTTTTTTTTAAAATGCTTTTCTCACTTTAAGTTGGGCTGTTTGGTTGGGCTTAAAGCTGACTTTTAAAAAAAAGAACTTAAAAAAAGCACCATATTGATACTTTTTTTACCAC
>JAUEJK010080051.1:0-11881 GCA_032274865.1 Eryngium alpinum | reverse complement strand
AGGTCTTCCTCACTTGAATGAATCGGTAAAAATACCATAGTTGGCTGATTGACAGGAGGAATAGGCGATACATTTGCTCGAGGTAGGCTACTGTGTGGCACACTGTTGGGTGGCACTGCAGCAATGACATTATGAAGATCCAGAGATACTGGAGGATGATTTTCACTGCTCGCAGATGATCTATATTTGTTAATAAAATAGTGGAAAGCAGAAGTTAGATGACACTTTCTGCAGCTTATATAAAATAGCATATTGGTAGAGACAGATTATAGTTTTCACACCTCTCCTCAAATATATCCAAACCCTCACCCCCTGGTTGAGGGTTCTAGTCACTGTTGGTGTGGGTGATTGTGGTGCGTGTTAAACTAGAAAAAATATATAATTACAGCAATTGATACTGCCTACAAATTCTAAAAATTTAGTCCACATTATACTCAACTTCTTCAACGAAGTATTTCAGCATATATTATAGCTTTCATACCTCTCGACAAATTCTACAAATTTTAAATATATAACTATATTAATTTCACCTCCTTCTACCAGAAGGTGCCATGCACACACACACACACAGATATATATATATATATATATATATATATATTGAAAAACAAATTTAAAAAGATTGATGTTTGAACTCACTAAAATTCAAAATGAGCTTTTAACCCCAACTAATTCCATCTGATCTAAAAAAATGGGGCTTTGCCTAAATTTATCCTATACAAAAAGGAAGTCAAAAAATATAAAATAATGAAAAAAATTCACAGTTGATTGCAAAATCAGAGAAACAAATTTACGTTGAAATTCAGATGTATAAAAATTTGGGCTTCATGTCTTAGATATATTATGTATAGAGATAGAGTGAGAGTGGTACCTGTTAGAAGACATGGAAATATGGACCGACTGAATAAGGCGAAAATCTTTAAACATAAATTTGATACAAAATCAAATTCTATTGAGAAAATACTTATATTTTCTATATTTTACTATTTAGTAGCATATGAATTCAAAATTTTGGAAGAGAACATGAAGAAATATATATATTGGATCCCTCTACATGTGTATGTGGACCCAAGATACTTTGATTTTTTGTTTGTATTCATTTATATCTATTTATACTTTTCTAATATATGTTCGAGGGCATTAATTGCAGGACTGTACTAGTTATATATAATTTTGTAGAATCTAAACATTTTATTTTTCTAAGTTTGTTGTACCCTTTGGAAGACACTTGTATTAAAAGAAAGGTCTTCTTAAGAAGCATCTGAAGTTGAGGCTGAAAATTAGGGGTTTTAGACTTTATATTTTGGTATATAAGAAAGATATTTGTGACGCTACATTTTCTCCATATTAATTTTTATTGAGTGCTTGAATTATTAAATATAATTTTATGTATATTTTTGTTATTTAATTATATAACGATCTTGTTCAGTAGTTTCAAAGTACCAACAACTTCTACTCGAAGAATGGAATGCAGGTCGAGATTATTTAACCTCGTTCTTCCTAATGATGCTTTGACAGTTCTGTTATCGATGAATGAGGTAATCAAAAATTAGTTGACTTAGTTATCAATTTAATCAAATAATATGAGAATAATTACTTCTAGCACATATACTTGGTTTTTGTAATTAAACAGATGACAAAGATAGGGGTCGAAGGAATCACTCCATCCGGCATCACCATCATCTGGATGGACTCGCGGCTGAGGGCAGGAGGATTGTAGAGCAAGAGCAGAGCACTACCGCAAGGTACGATTCGATATGTAATTATATATGTATGTATGGGTCTACATATTCATGAGCCGGACTGTAACGTTTTAGTGGGATGTGGGGTTTTAGTGGGTTGGGATATGAGAGGGGACCAACATCAACTTTTCCATAAGATGTTTAGATCTTTAAATGAGATCCGATTTTATGTGAAATGTGGTTTTCTATCTGAAAAATGAGACCAAACATCTGTATTGGAATGCTCATCTGTAATTTTATATTATCATATTTATTTATTTTTGTTGGAATTTCTCTGTGTGTACATACCATTGATGGTACTTATATTTAAAATAAGATGAATACAGAAAAACAAAAAGAACATTGTGTCTGTTCTAGATCAAATAGAGAAAAAAAATATTAAGCAGTTTTACACAAGGGAAACTAACAAGAAGGTAGAACTGCTCCCACTGATGAACTTATTATTACAGTGACATTAGTTATACAAGAACAGCTGAAATATGTGAAGAAGGGTATGCCACTAACAGGTATATATATGGATGATCTACACCAATATCATCTGTGGGTGTTGGAAGTAAATGCTTATGTACTTAGATAACACTAAACTAACATAGCACTTACATTAATATTACGCTAGTAAACATTTGCATAATACATTAAAATTCGTTATGAAAATGCTCATTCACTTAGATAAAACTAAACTTATATAGGACTTATTGGACTTATGCAAATTCGTTATGAAAATAATTATGCACTTAGATAATAGTAACACAGTCTTTTTCAGAAACACTATGATAGTGAAAACTTATATAGCACAGAGATAAAACACTACATTCATTATCTTTCACTTTCATTGCACGGGCTAAGAAACGTCTTCTTAAGAAACATCCAAAACTGAGGCTGAAATTTAGGGTTTTTATATATTCTTTTTTAGTGTATGACAAAAATATTTGTGAGGCCACATTTTCTCCATATTAATTTTTAACGAATGCTTGAATTATTAAATATAAAATTTTCTCAACCGTTTCAGCAGTTACAGAGTACCAACAACTTCCACTTGAAAAATGGAATACAGATCGAGATTATTTATCCTGATGATGCTTTGACATTTATGTTATCAACGTATGAGTTAATTATTACTATCACTTTTTTCTTATGTAAATAAATAGATGATAAACCTAGGGGTTGAAGGAATCACTCCATCCGGCACGACCATCACTTGCATGGACTTGTTTGTGCGGCTTACGGGCTTGATGATTATAAAGAATGAGCGGGGCACTACTGCGAGATACGATTCGATGGATAATTATATATGTATGTATGATTATACATATACATGAGCCAGACTGTGACGTATTGATGGGGTGTGAAGTTATAGTGGGATGGGACCACACAGGAGCTTACAAATGCATGTGTTCAGGAATGACTATTTTTAATGTGTACAAGTAAACAGTGAACAGCCTTCAGACATAAAAGCATTAAATTCATCCATTGCAAGTACTACTAGTAACTACCGGAGTCTACACCACTAACTTATTAGCACTAACAGGGAACTGACAATAACAAGCTAAATAATAACAACATAATAGGTGTGGCTATGCCGCAATTACTTTGAATTTAGCCAAATTTTGTTTCAGAATTACAAATTGCAAATACCACTAATATCATATTTAAAATTTTGAGCAAAGTTTGGATATCTATTACTTAGGGCTCTTTTGCGTCTATATTATGATTAATTGTCGTACCACTTGATGCAGCTTGATGAAAATTGTGGAGGAGACTATGCACCAATATTTCTTTAAGTTGGACAGGGGATAGCAAAACAGCCCCTTAATTAGCACTGTTTGTTTTTAGAAAATTTATTTTACATAATGGTCGTATTTAAGTTAAGTATTAGGGGAATTGTTCTAAAAATTCTGGATTTGACCTATTAATCCTTAGATTAATCGCTAGAAAATCCTTTACCAATTTAATTTTTTGGTTAATTATTTTTAGGCAATTTTATAAATATATTAGTAAAATAAATATTTTAATTAATTATTATTTTAATTAATTTAATATATTATATATTATTATATATTTTTTTATAAAATAAGTATATATTATGAATACATATTATTTAAAAACATAAAAATATATTTAAATGTAATATAAAAATATATTTTATATCATAATAAATTAATATTATTAAATTACGTCTTCTCGATTAATCACTGGAAGATGAGCAATTAGAGGTTCGAAGCAAGTATTAATAGTATTCGATTCTGATAATTAACCAAGGGGCCGCTGTCATTAGTGTTGGAGCAGGTAAAACTTGTAGCTTAAGTTTATTTTATAATTTTAATTCTTAATTTAATACTCCCTCCTTTCCTAAATATAAGTCGTTGTTGAATTGTGTTATTTTTTTTAGGTGCTATGACTCATAGTTATATTTAATATTTTTATAATTTTTTGGTATCAAATAAAAATTTAGAGTCTAAATAAATTTTTATTTGATGCATAAAAATTATAAATTATTAAGTACAACTATGCGGTCAAAGCACCTAAAAATACGTAATACAAGTCAACAATTACTTATATGAAAGGAGGTAGTATCATATATACATATATACAGTGTTCTAAAAGACGGGTTGCAGCAGATTAATCACCGCATTAATTGGTAGGCGGTGGACAACCACTCCAATTATGCTCAAATTGCATAAAAATCTGTTATTTTTCTCGTAAATCGAATTAACTCAGTGGAAATCAGGTCAAATATAATAACAGATCGCGGGAAATCTACGTGTGGGGATCGTTCAGATAATAAGGATTTGATGTAAGTTCCACATAATCAGAGGTTAACGAAAATTATTCGTTGGTACAATAATCAGCTTAATAGACAATAATCATTTAAAGCATCGTGAATTAGAACATACTTAGTCGTAGGAGCTCAATTTCATGACAGTCAGGTTGGATTCATATCTCCAACAAATGTTCGGACAATTTGTTATTAATTAATTTATTGTACCAGCTGGATGTCTACTCACGGGCGCCAAGATGAAGAGGATAATTTGTACCCCTAGAAAATTTCTCAAACTAAAAAGATCATCATACATATAATATAATAGAATAAAAGTTTGAGAATTAAACCATTTCCTAATACATTTAAGTATTTAATATCAGTTGCTTTCAACGAAAATATAGAACAAAAAAATGAGATGGAGAAATTGGTCAATAATGAAGCCAAGAAGTTTTTGTGAACTTAGAAGGTAAGATTTTTTCTGGTTAGATATAGTATACACCTATTATATCATATTTAGAGATGTTTAAAATGAGACTAGGGTCAGCAATGAAAGAGGCTTTAAGATGTATTCTATTATAATTGTGATTCCCTCTGAAACTAAAAGATCAAGGATGTTCGACAATACCTTGCACAATCGACACTACTTGTTTATCGAATGTTTTTTGTGATCCAGGTTCTAGCATAAATCTAATGTATGTAATCCTATTTTAAAAAATGTAAGACTTATGGAAGGTGAAGCCTGTGAATGTGTCTTTAGAACTTAGAAATAGATTAATCAAACATCTTACAGGGAGTATAGAAGTTATTTTAATTAAAGTTGATAAGTTCATCATATTAGACAGTGAAAGGGATGAAGACTTACCTTTGCTTTTAAGTAGACCCTTCCTTTGCTATTGGGAAATCATTGATATTGATAGTTGTTAAAAAAGTACACTGATTTGACGACTTAATGATGATCAAGTTACTTGAAATGTTCTCAATGTTACTAATACACATGATTGTTCTAATTGTATGTTCTCAACCGATGCTCTACTACCCTTTCTCAAAGTTTCATTATATGCCCCATGAGTTTAATTCCATGATAACGGGAACAACTCTGAATATCCTCTATATTCTTGTATAGAGGCAGTAATGTACTATTCCTCTATTCATCTGGTATCTTATTAATCATCTATTTTTTTTAAAGAGATCTGTTAGCTATTGTATATATATTTCCCCCAAAATATTCCCATACTTCGATAGGAATCTCATCTTGTCTGACCGCTTTCTTCGTCTTCATTCTCTTTAAAGTCTCTCTAACCTCAGACTCATTAATCCTTCACATGAAATACCTATTAATCTCATGATCTTGAATATTAAGTACATCTGCATCTTAACCAACACCATCGTTGAATAATTTGTCAAATAGTTCTTCCATCTTGCCTTAATATCTTCATCCCGAACTAACACTTGTTGAGTCTCATCCTTAATATATTTTACCACACCAATGTCACTCGTTTTTTCTCTCCCTCACACGAGCAATTTTATAGATATCTTTCTCAGCCTCTTTTGTAGCTCACTTCTTGTACACTTCTTGGTACACTTTATACCGTTCCACTCAAACAACTTTCTTTGCATCGTTTTTTGCATTCTTATATTTTTAAAAACTTGATGCATCATTTTTTTTTGATGTAATGTGTGTGTAAAATAGAAAAAAACTGAAGTACAAGGTCGAGCAGGCCAATCCACAAGCTATTAGGAGACCATCTCTACAAGAGAGATGGCCTGCTAAAAAAGAGTGGTCCTGCTAGCTCAAAGAGAAAACATCCTAAAGGGAAATGATTTAACAATAAATCTTTACAACCAATGTAATAGAAACGGTTTCCCTTGTGCCTGTGTTTGGAACCATTTGGAGGATGTCAATCTTGTTCTAATATCTTGAATAATTAAAAGCATAAGCTGGCCTGGAGGCACAAGTCCATGCTGGTGCAGTCTGTAGTTTCTCTCCCTCCATATGTGATATGCATAGAAATGTAATGTAAGTAGAAGAAGCTCCCGCGCAGGTTTGGTAGTGCTTGTGTGAAGCGACCAGTGGATAAGCTGCATCCAGTTAGTTGCTTGACAACAATGTCCAAGGGCTCCAAGAAGATTGTGGAGTATAAAGGAGGAGTAAGAGCAATACAAAAATAAATGATCTCTATCTTCCTGGCCTTGCACACAAAGCAAACATTGTGTATTCACATCCATGCCAAGTGTGGCCATTCTAGAAAAAGTTGGCAACCTGTCATAGATCAAAACCCAAAAATGAAATGCATATATGGGAATAAAAAGTTTGCTCCAGCAAGCTTGGTGCCAGGTGACAATGGTTCCATGATTCCTGTTACAGTCCCATATATGCCTAGATTTGACTGAGTCAGCTGGTATTCCTTCCCATGTAATTATATCAGGCTTGTTAAAATCATTTTTCTTATTTAGATCTCTTTAGACATTTTATTTGACTCTAATAGCCTCTTTCACATCCTCATTCCACCAAGATGTGTATGTGGTACCGTACCCCCTTTTGAAACACCTACAAGATCTTTCGTTACTTTTTTGATGGATATTGTCATCTTACTCCAAGTCGTGTTTGAATCTTCAGGGAAACTTAATTACAACCATCCATAAAACTTAATTACAACCATTTATAAAACATAATTTAACGTGGTTTGATCAATTTGATCTACGCCCACAAGGCGACATGAATATATTAAGTTTCACTGTATCAAATTCACAATACAAAGAATATGCTCCAAATATCCTCTCCCAATCAAAACAGGCAAACAAGTTAATATGCTCAAAATTTTGTCACACTCAAAACCGGCAAATCAATACATATAAAATTGATTAAAACCTATACTTGCTTAGGAAATACTAAGGCCCAAACAGGAAATATTTGGTCTAAGTATAAAAACATCATTTCACACAATGTTTTTTAATTTTGACAAAGCAAATTAAAAAAACTAAATACTATTTCATTGTCATAATAAATGAACTCTCATGTTGGTCTTCCCTGCAATGTGATATTCGAGAAGAATTTTAAGAACTATACCAGGCTCCGTAGCATTACCCTACTGTATTTTTTATATATTATATACATATGTTAATGAATACAACTTCATTTTATAAAGACTACTTTCTCTCTTCTGAGACTGCAATTATATTCTTTCTGCCGAATAGTAGAGTTTTGATAAAGGCAGTCGTCTCTGTACAATTTCATAAGCACCAAAAAGATAGAAAGAACAATTATGTTGTGTTTCCAAAAATGCATAAAAAATAAGACATTTTTTATTCACATCCTTCATTTTTAAAGATCATGTTCTCATGTATTCCAAATAGCATAAAAAAATGGCTCTGGATCTCTTGCGGGAATGATTAGCAGAACTTTTACTTTATTTTATAATTCTTTTAAAGGACACTTATCATTAATATAAGAGAAGATTACAAAAGATGTGGCAGAAGCTCCCCTGCATCTAGATGAACAAAATTGGAAGGCAAATAATGGTGCAGTAAACAATACAAATCAAATATTAGCACAAAGAATCAGTATATCTTCCACATTCCAAAAGTATCAAGTACCAACTATGTTTGTCAAACAAAACCCACCAGAAATATTATATACACCAACCCAAATCCAAATTTTATGATTACAACATAGAATTGACTATACTCATGAAGAAAGTATACAGATGATAGATAAAACAATAGTTATTTGTCAGAGGAAATTAATTGTGCGTTATGAATATGACATTCCATGAACAATCACCTAGTAAACCAGTTAATCAATGACTGTAATCAGTGTCAGTGGTGAATGACAAAGCGTTGTTCAGCAGCTTTTGGAACAAACATGACAAAGCGGTGAATGAAATAAGGAAAAAGGAAGAAAACTTGACCACAATTTGAAAGATCTGATAAAATGAAGAATATTTACGTATTCAAGATAAACAGTTACCCTGATTTGTTAATAAATACTCTTCAGGGAGACTTAAACCCTTACGTCTCATATGACAAACGGAAGGTGATACAGTTGGGTTACAAGCCATTGGTCTAAATTTGAGTTTTTGATCTTTATATATATATATGTCATTTTCTTAACAAAAAAAATACAGGGAAGTTAGTAGGAAAGGGATTACATATTAAAAACTGGATTAGAAATTAGAACACATATCTACAAGAAACATATAAAAGGAGTATATGTAAGATCTTTTTGCTTTTCTGATAAAGGAAACTAATAGCCGGGTAATTCATCAATTAATAACCATATGTTCTAATAATAAATTCCTGGCTATTAGCATCTAAGTTAACTAAGTATAGGCTTCTGTAAATTTATACTTTGTCCTGAGCAAATATATAATCTTAACAATATCCGAAAATGTAGATGGACATATTCCAAAAACTGTCAATTTGGGTAAATATAAGTATTTTAATTAACCTCTATTACCATGTAAACGCACTAGTGAACAGAAGTTTCTTTGTTCTCCGGAATGAATACAGTAATGGCCATTATACCTGAATTACCATCTAATAGGAGTAATGCCCTATTAAGTTTTAGATGTCATAATCTAGCTAGTTCAGATGGTGTAAAAATAGAGCAAGTTTGTCTACTTTACAATAGCTATACCTGATAGTGCAGGTGAACAAGTACCTGGTTGACTTTTTTTGATAGTTCAAAATGGTAGTTTCAAAGTGGTATTCAATGCCCTCGTTCAGAGTAGCCTTCCTCCCTTAATCGTAATTCCATAACTCGGGCATCAGGTATCTTCTAATAGGATTAAACTCATTTATCTTAGATAATGCTGTCGCGAAGCCCTTGTAAATTTCGTGATCATAGTTATTATTTTAAATCTTTTCTTTTTCATTTTGTTCTTTACGTAATAGTTACATAAATATGAAGCAATTACTTATAGAAATGGCTAAATTACCAACAAAAGCAGTATTGAAAATAAGGAGGTAACGAAAATTATAGACATGTAATATAAACAAGTCACTAAGTCAATGATATACCTTCTCCCCACCTTCAACAATAATGACTTCGAACCTCTAAGGTAAAAATTCCATAGTTCTACCTGCTGCTCTGCTTTTTCAATAGGATAAGTCTCTTTGCTGCACTATGGCATGGCCACTGTCTCCCATGGGCTCCCTTTCTTGCCATAAATGCGTCATTGCCATAAATACAAACTTTCCATGAACAACCATCTAGCAAATCGGTTAATCAATACAAAATTGTAATCCAAGAGGGGGCGAAAATCTTAAAATCCTTTATAATAATATTAATTCAAACATATATATATATATATATATATATATTAAAAAATACTCTATTCTTATCTTAATATTTGTACATATATTCATAGTTTCAAGTTTTGGCGTTTGATTCCATCACACAATCGATAATTATCATCAATACTCTTTTTCTCTTCTCAAATTGAAGGTAAATTTATTGTTTTCCACATTTTCTAATCGTAACCTCTACAATTTGATTGTGCGTATATTATATTTTTGTGTGTATCTGTATTTTACTGTTCTTAAACTCGTCAAATTAGGGCCTATATTATAAGTTCGCCCCGGTCCATTAATATTCTAAGAACGGCCGTTCTCATATCAATTGTTTCAACTCAAAATATTTCATTAGGTTGATATGTTCTATTATCACCCGATTTATTAGATTGTAGATAAATATATACAATATTGCAATAAATTAAAAGAATAACAAAGATTACTGCTCAAAACATCTATTAAAACTGTATGTACATCAAGGATGAAAATTCGCACAGTCTTCATCTGTAACTAAATTTTGCTGATCACAGGCCACAAGACGAAAACAACAGAAAACAAACAGCAGCAGTAGGAACAGCTGAATGCAGGTGGAACAATACAATGCAGCACTGCAGTACAGCAGTGTACAGCAGCAGGTATACACGCATCGAAAATCCCAAACAGATTACAAAATACAATCAGATTATATTCAGCTGGAGAACAGCCTAATCCAGTGCAGTAAATGAGGCTTCTTTTTGGCCTTTGCAGTAAACCAAGTTGAGGTATACAGTCGACTTTTGATATCCTGGACAATGAGTTTGATAACAGCAGCAGGTGGAATAGCTCCCTGTTGGTGCAGCCTTCGGTTGCGTTCTTTCCAGATATGGTATACGTAGACCTGGAGAGCCAGAATCAGCAGTGTTTTATGAGGCCTGGAATGTGCAGCAGTGAGCAGCCAAGTTTCTAAGTCAGTCCAGCAGTGAGCAGTACAGGAAACAAGCATGGAACCAAGCAGTTTATTCAGCACAAAAGAGGAATAATGGCAGGTGACAAACAGGTGATTTCTGTCCTCAATTCCCCCAACACACAAAGAACAGGCAGTAGAAATTTCAATCCCATAGCCAGCCAATCTCAAGAGAGTGGGGAGCCTGTCCAGAAGCACAGTCCAGAAGTGGAAAGAATACCTGGGGATGCGAATTTTCTGCCAGCAGATTGCGTACCAGCCAACAGGAGGATGCGTAGGTTTGATGCAGTTCCATATGTCCCTAGTTTTGACCAAATCAGCTCGGATCCCATTCCAAGAAATGGAGTCAGAACAATCAGTATTAAGAGGAGTATTGTAGTCAAAGGAATGCTTCCATCTGCGCCAGTCAGACATACGACGATGGTGAGGATTGTCTTCAGGAAGTTTCCATCTCCCATTGCAAATGAGGGTACTGACCAAGGCAGTAGGCCGTATCCCAGAGCTAGAAATGATGTTTGAAGTGGGGTATGGAGATATACAAGCATGGTGTAACCAAGGCTCAAACCAAAGCGATGTTTTGTTTCCATCACCAATATAATATTTAACATATGGAATTGCAATGCGTCTTAGCTTGAGTACCTGTCGCCAAGTCCAAGAACAATCTGAAGGAATAGGAATGCTCCAGAAATGGTTAGGCTTGGCTGCCAAAGCATTGGCGGTGATCCACCTGGCCCATAAAGATGAGGAATCCTTCCGCGCCACTTGCCAAAGTTGATAAATAATTTGGGATTGGTTCCAGAGAATTGGGCATTTGAGACCGAGGCCTCCCTCCATCTTTGGCCTGCATAAGGAGCTCCAAGAGACTTTAGCCCCTCCTTTGTCAACATGATTACCTTTCCACAAAAACCGTGATAGTGCAGTCTGAATCTCCCTCATAACAGTTTTGGGAAGGATGAACATTTGTGTCCAGTAAGCTTGGATAGCCATAAGTACAGCTGAAATCAGTTGTAGCCTGCCTGCATAAGAAAGAAATCTAGTCGTCCAGGTGGAAATTCTCTTAAGAATCTTCTCAATTAGAGGCCTGCAATTAGTTATAGAGAGTTTAGAGGAGGAAAGGGGCACTCCTAAGAACTGCACAGGTAA
>JAUEJK010079839.1:0-11885 GCA_032274865.1 Eryngium alpinum | reverse complement strand
AATATAATATATACTTAAATTTATTTATCTTCAATATTTATGACATAATTAATCTAAAAATTAAATATATATTTTTTTAAAATTTAATATAATAAAAGTAGTCACCGATAGTTATATTGTAGTATTTATTATATTAATATTAGATTAAATATTTTAATTGTTAAAATGTTAAAATCTGAATATAATAATATAAACTAAATTTAGTTCACTGTAATTTGAGTTGGTGGAGGTCAGAATCCAAATTTGGATCACATGATTGAATTTGGCCTTAGGTCCCCAATGGGTAATCACTTATTTAGAACTGGACGGAGTACTACTAACGTTGTGATATGTCAATCCAAAACTAACAGGAAAACAAAGACAATCTTAAAGCGTAATGTCCAAAACTAACAGGAAAACAAAGACAATCTTAAAGCGTAATGTGTGATTTTTTACATGGATCCCATACAATTCTATATTGACTTTCTTGACATGAAAATGTTTTTCTACTCATTTTCGATAGACAACCAGCACAACATATTTTCATACTACAAATATGTATATTTTGTTACAAATTAGAATGCATTAAAATTCACTTCTAATAATACAGAAATCCAAATACATAAACTTCTGATTACGCAGAAGAAAATTAGTACATTACAGTTGACATATTTTCAAGGCCATTAAATTACCATTTATTGATGAATAAAAATTTCCCAGGAATTACTCATTTGAGACCTTTTGATTCTTCAATTCCTTTTGATTCTTCAATCAAAATTCCCGCATGTAAACCCAAAACAACACCAAGGCAGCAGTCTATCGATGCAATAACAAACATCCCATACAGCATTTCTTCTGGGTCATATTTAACAAGAAAGTATAGAGAAACGACGTTCCCTACACAGATAATGAAAACAAAAACACCCAGCATGAACCAATCCAAATTTATAATTTCTCTACTCCAGATCTGTACGGACCTACATGTATGAGAAACACGACAATTAGAAAATGAATGTTAAAAATGATATAATTATCTAAAAAGTGAATGCAGTTGTGCACGGAAGAAATTCAGAACAGCTGTACAATATTACCTATAGGGCTGCAAAATGAACCAGATGATCCGAACCATAGATAAGATTCGATTCGTATAAAATGAACCATAGATCATATTCGTTTGAAAAATGAGTCGAATCCGAACCAAAAATAGAACTCGAATAGTTATTCGGATCGAATCCGGATATATAACTATTCGTTAATCAAGATGATTATATTCGTAAAAGTACAAATGATCCATGTTAGGTTTTTATAAAGTATTATATTCGATTCAAATCCGTAACTACAAACTTACGTCTATATCTAAGTATTATTAATTTTTTACTTGAATATATTTTTCTTATGCCTTCAAATTATTCTAGAGTAGTATTTTTTCTAAATTTTATTTGTAAATGGATCATATTAGGGTTCAATTTAATGACTCATACATAACTCGATAAAATATGATCCCGAATTCGGGTAGATTCGGATTTTAATTCGAATCCGAGTGGGATACTTCAAACTCAATTCGAATATGATCCCGAATCCGAACACCATATTTTTAATTCGGATCGAATCCGGATAGCACAGTACTCGGGTTCACCCGGTTCATTTTTCAGCCCTAATTACCTAGGGATGACATTTTTTTACCTATGGATCCGGGTATCCACACGAATCGAACCCACCGCAGGGGTGGTACGGGTGGCTTTTTCATCCATGGGTGGCTTTTTTCATCCATGGGTATCATGGGTGGATATCGTTGGGTATGGGTTTTATGTCACGCCTGAGCTCCATAGGTATTCCAAAAAATTAAAAATTAAACAATATTATGATATATATTCTAGAAGTATTCACAAGTATTTGATAGTATATAATTAACAATAAAAAATAGAATTATTTTTAAATTATCTAATATATTCATATTTATTATATAAAATAACATTTAATATATTTTAATAATTGTAATAAATATTAATAAATATATGAAAGATTAGAAGTAGTTATGAAACAAAGATAATTAAAATTATAAAAGAATATTTATCTATATTGTACCCAATGGGTACCCATGCGGGTATCCAGCGGGGTTGGATATGAGTGTTCATTTATACCCATGGATACTTTCGTGTCGAGTAGTAATTTCTTTCGCGGATTAGAGTAGGGGTTTGAGAAATTGATATCCAAAAGTACCCATCCGAAGATACTCGGCCTATTTTCTATTATGATTTGGTTTTGCTTATTCTGTTTACTTGTTTTAAATAAATCGGGTAGTTAGGTCAATAGGTTGGAGTTGCATCTTAGTTAATTTCTAGCTTATCTTTCAAGTAATAGGAGGCCTATTATATTTTTGAATTTCAACTTCGATTTATAAAAATGGAAGTCAAATCCACCAATCCTCTCTCTAGAATTAGCTTTTCTTTCATTTCTACTCTCCCCAAACTATATTTGTAGTTAAATAAATCAAATTACCTCTAAAACATACCAAACATTGTCCCTTATCTCAAATTTGGTATCAGAGCTGCTCTAATCAGCTGCTGCTTCTATTTTTTTTTTCTGTCAGATTTTGTCAAATTGCTAACAGCTTGGTTGCTGTAACAAATTTGGAGAAGATCTGCTTCAAAGCCATGCAAATCTCATTGGAACTTATAGACCTAGTTGATGCAAGTCAGATTCAGAGAATCCCCAGATAATACTCCAAGGATCTACTCTAAATGAGTTGAGCAGTTTGAGGTTGTAGTCACAGTTGATTGCTAGTGATTGTAGTAAGATCTGGAATTTAAACTTGTCGTTGGTGTTTGACATATTGACGCTGTGATCACAAGCAGTAGTAATGAATAGTTATTAAGTAGAGAACTATGTAATGCACCGGAACCCAATCCTAGTAAGCAGACTGAAGTAGCTTATCAAGAGACTCTGGAAATGCTGCAACAAGATCTTCAATGTCATATGGCACGTAATGAAAAAAAGATGGAGAACCTACAGCAAACACTAGAGCAAATTTGATTAGTATGACTAGTAAGAATACTGGTCAGATAGAGGAAGGGATTGAAGATGGGGAGGAGGATGAGTATCAATTTGGAACAAACAGAATTTATCAAATGCAGTTCACTATGAAGGTAGAGGTGATAGGAGGAATCAATCTTAGTTTAAAAATAGATGAAGACACTGCGGATACTTATGAAACCAGGAAGGATTTTCTTATTTGAAGCATCTCAAATTAAATTTTCCAAACTTCACAGAAGTAAGTGATCTTATTGGATAATTAAGGGACTAAAGAGTATTTGCGTTTACGATATACAAGTCACTCGTGATAAGGACAAACCAAGTCACATTGAAACTGTTAGAAATCATCTCACCAAAAACCTTAAGACGTTAAAAAGGGCCACGTCCAGAACTCTATATATTAACAAAATTCCCCCAACTTGAAAATCCATTTATAATGTTGAAGAGTGGATCACTAGGTGGCGTATCTTTGAGGTGCCTCGACATGTTTTACGTTTTTGGAGGCAGTGAAGTGAAGTGAAGTTCGAACCCGAGACTTTGACCAAAGCCACCAAAGCTGGGCTTTGTTACCATGTTAGCAACCCACTCTCCCAAAACCTTAAGGTGTTGGGAGAAGGAAAAACCTTAAGGTGTTGGGAGAAGGGCTTGATATGTATATCAATGCTATATATGTAAAATGGAATCTAACAGCTTCGAGGTCTTGGATTCGAACCCCACCCCTCCAAAATTCTCAAATTAATTTAGTTAAAATTTGAACACTAAGGGAAGGTACCCTAGTGGGCTCCTAGTGATCCATTCTTCACCCACACAATTGGGCTACTAAAAATGGGCTTTTGAGTGAGGGGAGTGTTAAAAATATAAAAATATAAGATCATTGGATGGTCTTTCCTAACAACTTAAGATTTTGGGAGAAATGATTTCTAATATATATATATGGTATCAGAGCCCAACTTTGGTGGAGGTCTCCGGCTCAAATCTCGTCCCCTTCAAAATTCTCAAAAGTTTATTCGGACACTATTAGTTGTTGTTGCCCAAAAACAAGAAGAAAAAAAAAAACATCAGCCCTCCCCAAGAATGGGTCACCTAGTGATCCACTTTTCATTCCTTAGATGTGCTTTCGAATGAGAGGGAGTGTATATAAGAATATAATATCCTGGAAGTGCCTCCTCTTACCGCCTTATGATTTTAGGAGAATTAATAACTTAACGTGGTATTAAAGTTCTATTGGCCTTCGATTTCCGGGAGAAAATTGGTAATTTAACATGGTATCAATGTTTTTTTAGCCTAGCAGTTGGATTTTGACTCCTGAACACCCCTAGTAACTCAAAAATAATTTAAATATATTTACCCGAACACTCCCCTCAAATCTCCTCAAATCTCCTCAAATCTAGTGATCCACTTTTCCCAAGTCTCGACATTCGAGTGAGAGTGTAATAACATATATTGCATTCATATAAATATTAAGTCCTCCTTTTACCACCTTAAGATTTTTGACGAAATGGTTTCTAATAGAAACAACTCCCTCAGCCTTCACTACTAGAGTTGGTACACTAGGCATTCAACTGGTTTGATAGATGTAAGAAGTTAGTGTAGACTACAACTCTCTAAAGCTATTATGTAAATTTGAAAGGTGCATGGGTTAATTATTACATATAAGATTACCTAGTTTGACAAAGGAATACTTCATAAAAGAATTTAGACTACTGTGGACATGAACCAACTACCATGGACCAAGCTTTCAAACTAGCTTAGGTAATTTGAGCAAGGCCATAAGGGCCTACAAAACAAAGGAATAACTTGCACCGGCAACATGTGTACATGTATCAAACTGGATGAAGTTACAGCACCACTAAGAATGAACTGGATTTACAAGAACCACCACCTTTTAAGCAAATTTGTTTGACCATCTAATACCACCAGGAATAAGAGAATCCAATGATCAAGCTCAGACCACTAACATTTGCTCAAAGAGATTCAAGAAAGAAAAGTGGTGTGTGCTTCTACTGTGATGAACAGTTTACAAGGGGTAATGCACGAAACCACATGTTTATATGTTTAGTGAGCCTGAGGGAAAACCTAATGAAGAGGAAGAGGCACTAAGGTTTGATGAAGCACTAGAGGATGAAAATGAAATAACTCAGGGATAGGGAATGCAGCTCTTTATAAGGAATATGACTGCACCTCAAGTTTTGCAGATACAGGGCTACTATCAAAAGATAGCTATTAAGATATTGGTGTATGACGGTAGTACATGTAGTTTCACTAAATCCTCTATACTTTCTTTCATGACAACATAATTTTTACGACATACACTACAACTACCCGTCACTAGTGTCCAGCTGTACAAGTTAAGAAGCCACCAAGTACTGAACTAAAAAGCACACAATAATGTGAAGGATCTAACTGGAAGTACAAGGCATACGATTCTTCCAAGATCTGTTTGTACTTGATTTGAATGAATGGAATGTATTTCTAGGAGTAGACTTGCTATCTACATGTCAAGAACAGACTTAGATCTATAAGAAATAGGTGAGAAACAGAAGATTTTAGGCAAATTCAGAAGGTGAGAATTAGTAATTGTAGAGAGATGTGGACTGATTCAGAGAGAGAGAGAGATAGACCAAGGAGAATTGGTGGAAAAAGGAGTTCTCCATTTTCTAAAAAATGATTTCAGAACATACATGAAAAGAAATGCAACCAACACCTCCTACTTATAGTACCATCCTATTACTCTATTAAACAAATAGTCAAACTAATCATAATTAGTTAGACCTCTTCCTTGATAAGCAACTTTTACTACTACAATACTTCTGCTATTACTACTGTTTCTCACATCCTCCTTCCCTTGAAATCCAGCGTGTCCTCATGCTGGTAGGTCAAATTGAGGAAAACACACCTTGAGAGGTCATCCTCCTCCCAAGTTGCATCATCCCTACTGCCACCCTTCCGCTGGATTAAAGCTTGATGGAGCCATCCTGTGATTCCTTAAAATTTGCATCTGATTCAAGCACCTCAATGGCCCCGTATCAAACACCCCTTCAGCTGTTACCCGTGGAAGTGGAAGTTGCTGCTGCACAGTATGATTCCCAATGGCCCTCTTCAATTATAAAACACAAAAAACAGGATGAACCCTAGCTCCCTCTGGTAAGGACTAGTTTATAGGCCACAGAACTTATTTTCTCAGAAATTTCACAGGGCCCATATTACTTAATACTTGGAAGCCAGCTTCATATTTTTCCTAAGAGCCACTGTGGTTTATCTGTATGGCTGGAGTTTCAAGTACACCCAACTCCCACCATAAACTCTCTCAGATCCCCAGAGTCTGTGATATGAAGTCAATATGCATATATATTTCTGTCCCTATATTTGGACTATTTTGCATGAAATTGGCACTTTTTGCTCCTATATATTATGTTTTTATTGTAGGCACAAGAGTTCTAAAGATGGAAGAAAATTAGAGAAGAAAGAATTTTAAAAGGAGCAAGGTCAAAAGAGAAAAATCATACAACTGTGTATATGATCATGCCGCAATTTAGCATGAGTGTGGAGGAAAGCCAAAAGCCATCAGCCTATATGCACTACTAGCGGTGTTATTAAATGCGAGAGGCGCACCGAGGCGCAAGACCCTATTGGAGCCTAGGCGCGAAGCACTGAAGCGCACGTCTCATTGAAGTCACGCGCAATACAGTTATATGTGTGTGTGTGTGTATATATATATATATATATATATATATATGCTACAAGCCTCTCAACAAAGCTTTAAAATGGATTCGATACCCAATTCCCAACAAAAAGATATATTGCAGAAACTCCGCAGTATATTTTTATCATTGAGTGAGATAGTAATATTCGGGTAGCAACTGAAAGAAATAAGTCCGTTGCAAAGACTAGACTCCACAGAACTGAGGAGTGAATCATTGAAATTTGTAAATCTTGCATCTCTTAGGATAGCTAAGATGGATATATATATATATATATATATATATATATATATATAATGCTAAATTAAATTTCAATAATTATGATCTAATCATCTAAACTTTAAAGTACTAAATTATAGCAGAAATTACAAATATTGGGCGTTTAGGCAACCGTTTAGTGAAATCATAGGAAGACAATCTCATAATGCCTATAAGAGTATTTTTTCAAACCAATTATAAGTTCAAAACTCTTCAAGGTGGTAGAACCAAATAGACCCATAATAAAGTTTATTAGAAAATACAAGAAATATTTCTATAATTAATAATAAACAATTTAAATAACTTAAACATATTTATATTTTACCATATACTAGAAAAAGAAAAAAAACAAGCTTTCAGCTTGAGAAGGAAGAGTGGAAAGAGAGTATGTGCAAGATTTATCAATCGTTTTACTCACCAAGGACATATATTGTTAAATATTTGATAGTATGATGTTGAAAAATAGTTGAGATTAAGTCCTCCTTTTAAAAAATTTAATGTTAACTTTTTTGTCTAAAAAAAATTATTTTTGTGCCTCACTTGAATAAGTCGCGCCTCGCACCTCATTGAAGTCGCGCCTCATTGAAGTCGCTGCATCTCGGGCAAGGCGAGGCGAGGCGAGAGATGTTCGCGCCTAGGACTAGGCGCCCCTAATAACAGTGACTACTAATGCAGGTGATTGCATGAGCATGCAGCGACTTTCCTACAACAGATAAATCTACATAAGAGTGCCGATTTTCAACATGAGCGTGCAACGATTAAAATAATTTTCCTACTCTAATTGGGATTTCTATTTTTAGCTTATTAAAAGACACTTTTATTAGTTGGTATATATATCATATATTAAAAAACCTAGGAGAGGAGGCTGGTTGTGAGGAAGAAGAAGAGGAGAAAGCTAGAGAAAATAAGACATCACAAGAGAGTTTTCTTCTTCTTCTTTATTCTTTTCTTGATACTATGTCTTATTACTTTTTCTTAGGATTTTATTTTGAGATAATGAACTAAACTATTGTTCCAGGCCTTTAATGGATTCTATGGTATATAAATCAATACTTTTTCATGATTCTCTATTTTGATGTTCACTATAATTGTTTATATTGATTCATAATTAATTCTTTTCAAAGTCTGACCAATTTTGAAATTGAGTTAATGATTAGGTGGAACTCGAAAGAGAAACCTAATTTAGACCAAAATCACTATAACTTTGGATTAACATGCTTGTTAATTTGTGGTTAGGATAGGAATATACCTAAACACCCTAGGTAGTCAAATTAAGGCAAAGTTTAATGTTGTTCATGAATTCTAATTCTTCAAAGAAATATAAGAACTGATTTATGAATTAGATTCACTTGAGATACGAAAGGTTCTTGTGACTAGCAATTAGAACATTAAAATAGAGATGATTGAAAGGTGTTTGTAAAAGTACCTGAGAGGAAATTAAAGGCCTAGACTTCATCAACTTGGAATTTTGTGTTTTGCTATTTGCAGCAGTTAATTATATATTTTTATTTTAGTTTTAAACCCATAAAATTTATTCAACTTGAATTGAAAGAACGATAGTACTTGATATTTAACATCTTAAAAATAGTCTTTGTGGGATCGATATAATATACTACTTGTTGCGATACGTACTCTTGCATTGTGATTGTAAAATCGATAACAGTCTGCATAAGAATTAATTATCACTTGAGTTTTAGTTAAGGGTTTCCTTCCCTCACGAACATCGATTGTTGCTGCCTGTCACTAAGCATCTACTCCAAGATATGAATACTAGAATTTCCCTGGTAACCCAAGCCCCAAGGTAGATGCCTAGGCTACAGTCCATAAACAACCTAAAATGTAGTATTCAAAGATGTGTGATATGAAGTATTATACCACCATTCAGCAGCTACAAACCAAGAGCCCAAGTTTTTGGAGCTTGACTGATGGCCCTAAGGTACTGCTCGAGGGTGATAAGCAAATGACATAAGAGTTCCTACCAGTTTGAACAAAGCCTGTCAAAAGTTATTAGTAAACAAGGACCTCTTTGTCACTTACTATAGACTCTGGTAATCCCTGCAGCCCATAAAGATTGTCAAAGGACTGAGCCAAGGATTAGGCTGTGATTGGTTGTAACTAGAAGTTGTACGATTACAATTAAGAGAAACAGAAGCAATTGTAACAAAGATTTAAGCAACTGGTTTACTCTAAACCAATTTCTAAAAGCAATCAAAAGAATTACTTTAATATTTTGTGCTTGTTTATTATTCTTTTGATTGTTTCTAAGTTAAAACATATAATATATAACAATAGATTTACAGATTTCAAGTCAAAGTTCGATTGTTTAATTATTGTACTTGGATTGCTGATGAAGAATTTTAAAGCATGGATCAAGTCCTGTGTGAGTAGTATCATTCATTTAACTCATCGAAGCCAAATTTTTCCAAGCTAGAGAGAAACAACGACTTATTCTAGAAAGTATTCAAGAAAAGGAAAGAATTTTAAAAGATTTCATAATTAATCTACTAAAGATTCCAGGAAAATCCAAGGTGACAAAAATCTTAATATTATGGAAGGTTTAGACTATGATAAAATAATAGTCAAGGAATATCCTAGACTATTAATTATTATTATGTTAATCAGCTAGTTTCTTGTTTTAATTTCCTTACACTGTGAGTTTTCTTGTAGGCTACTCTATCCTCCTATATGACAATTCCTTGATATTGTAACTGAGGCACATTATAATAAAATACATTTTTCTTATATTCTTGGGTGTGAGACCTATTAGGTCTGAGGCCTTAATTATCATTTCCATTCTATTTCATTTTCACTTAAACCTTAGATACTTGTTTTAGCTATTTATATACAAATATTGACTCTGAACTAAGATTCTACATCAAGTATAAACAAGTCCAAGTTGTAATTTACGAAAGATATGGCAGTTCAAGCTTGCATAATGATATACATGTATGTGTGTGTATGTGTATGCACTAAAATTTTTGAAACTGTTCAATCTCTTAAGATTCCGAAATTGCAGTCTTATTTTCGTTATTTTAGTTGAGTAGTTATGAGTGGTAGATTAGCTTGAGGATAAAACAAGGTCAAAATAATTAATATTAGTTGGACCCTCTCATTAGTATAAAGAGTAGAAGTTTTGTAATTGGCTATGTTTTGTGACCAAATTCTCAGAAAATGAAAGTGACCTGTTTTCACCAATCTCTCTCTACATTCTGTGGGTGTTTGTGTAAATCTTATTCCCAGCTTATAAACTAGAATAAGTAAGAATTTCTTGCTTATAAGCTAGAATAAGCAAGGATTTCTTGCTTATTCCAGCTTATAAGCTAGGAATAAGACTTACCCAAACACCCTGAGACTATCTTCCTATCTTATTCTACCTACTTCTTTCTTGATTTCTACGTTTCTATTTCCGACTCTACTCTATTTCTACTGAATTCTCTGCTATTTCCAACTGCTACGAATCTTTTCTTACAATTTCATTACCAAAACTTGATTTCATCAAATGTCATCCATTCTTCATGGATCAGCTTCATTTCAGCTGTAGATCTTCTCATTGCTCTCGGTTTGGTTCCAAGCCACTGTTTCTTCTATTACTTGCAGAAACTCGGCTCGATTTACTGGAAGAAGGAGGATATTGATTGAAATACTCTGTTCAGTAATAAATTCTTAATTCCGCAGTAATTCAATCTCAGTTCATGTACTATGAGTAGATGTGTTAGCATACGAAGAGTAGATTATAGTAGTTTTCATTCAAATTAGAGACAGCTCAAAGTAACCTAGGTTTCACTTTGATTTGGGGGTGAATTCTACTGTTTGTTGTGTTGTCATTCAGTATCGTATAGTATCAAACAGATGCCAAGAATTCTAGCTTGACATTTTCTCAAACACTACATCTGCAGTGGAAGGACAATTCAGGTTTGTTGAGATAAGTGAAAAGAAGATGGCTGAGTATAATAAGTATAGTGTCAACTGGAACAGGATATTCTCAATGAGGGCGAACACTCGTAAGAAAAGAAAAGTTGATTAAGTAGAAAAGTATGAGGAACTAGTTACCACAGACACATAGAGTGAAGCATTAGAATTCATTAATCCATTTGCTACTGAAAATAATACTCTGCAATTTGGAGCATTACAAATTGAGAGAAACAGGGGTGCACAGTTTCAGAGTTCCAGAGAACTAAGGCCAAAATCTCCTATACTTAACAATGACTCTGAAGTGAGCTAATGGATAAAGGATTCTGAGTAATACTTTTAACATTTATCAAGTGTCTAAAAAGAATAAGGGAGTTGTGGCTGCAAGCCAGCTATAAGAATTGGTATAGGACTTGCATAGTGAATCAAACATCAAACTCCACTTGCTTGGCGGGCTTTTGCGAAAGCCTTCAATGATAAGAGAAAATTAAGACCATATGATTTGCTGTTTGAGAATTATAGGAATTTAAGACTAGGAACAGTGACGCAATACTACATTCAGTTTGAATGGTACAAGGGAGCTACATTGGAGATGTTAGCATCATTGCGAGAAGCTAATATTGTAGAATTCTGTGGATGGATTGCAACCTGCAGTACTGAATGCATCAAGTTTCTGTTAGACTGGAAGGATTGGAATGAGGCAAGACAGAAGTAGACAGAAACAAATGAGATGGGAGAGGAATGTGCAAGGAAATGATTGTTTTATTCCATTCACGTGTTCGTCCACTCATTTCACTTATAGAATATAATAACTTCCCATTAGGTCACCCCTCCTATTTTTACACTCTTCTAAACACTCTTAACTTCACTTAATATATATTGCATATTCATGTATATGTAGACCACATATACATATGTTGATATAATAACTTTTCATTTGGTCACTCATCCTAATTTTGCTCTTACGTGAGCACGCATGACTTCACTGTACATATATATATATAT
>JAUEJK010079729.1:0-11886 GCA_032274865.1 Eryngium alpinum | reverse complement strand
ATCATGACTTAGAGGGAAAGGAACAGGTTCTCCACTTGAATGAAATTAAAGATTTCCCTCTATCTCTGAGAAGGCATATGGTGGAACAGTCTATTGGTATCAAGAATGAAGGTGTTATCAAGTTCAGAAATCTCTTATTGCCTTGGGTGTTAAAAGATGAGACGGAAAGAGAGCTAGATAGAGCTGCTAGAACTGAGCCAAGGCCTCTCAAAGTTGCCCACATTCAACAAGATCTTCCAATGTACATTTTAGAGACAAATTCAGTGAAATATGTGGATAGAGAAGGGAATGAATTGTCTTTTTCTTGGTCAGAATTAGCAGCTCACAATTTTGGAAAGTATGAAGAAGTATTGGAGTGCTTAAAGGATTGTACAAAGCTAACAGTAGCCCTATTCAGATCAGCTCTTGAGAAAGAAGTGCAAACGATCAAGGAAGGGAAAGAAGAAGTCACTGGACACATAAACATGCCAGAATTTAGAAAGCCTCATGATATGTCAGGGGTTGGCCAGGACTTCCATTAATCTCATTTGAAGCAAGGATCTAAGTGGTAATACACGTTTCCTTGAAACTTTGTACATTTGTAAATATTGTTTTTCATATTTTATGCAAAGTTCAATTTTTCCTTTATACAATGTTTATTTGTTCAGGTTTTGACATCATCAGGTTAAACCTTTAATTTATGAGTATCATTCTGATAACTCATAAATTGGGGGAGATTGTTAGGTTTAATTGTTTATAACTGATGATGATGATGTCTTAACTGTTTACAAGTTAATAAGTGTTCATACATGTATAGATAGACAAGAACACATTATAGAATAAAGACCTTGTGGACTCAATAGTACACAAGTGTCAAGTTGTAATCCAGGTGCATTGTTTAGCATCTGAGGAGATAATCATGATCACATAGTCCTAAATGCCTTAAGAAATCAAGCTCAAGAATGATTAGAGGATAAATTTCCAAGTGTTAGAAGCCATACGGGGATAGAAATTATACCCGACGGGAGAAGCTGATCAGGGGAAAATGAAAACCTTACGGGGATAAATATTCACCTTATGGGGATATTTGTTTACCATACGGGGAGGAAGGCACAAGGTTCAAATCATTTCTTCTGAGAGATAGCTTGGAAATGGAGCCATTATTCTGTTAGTTTTTACAGAAAATGGATGGATTTATGTCGTCCAAGGTACAACTATCAAAATGTGCTTGGCTATACAAGGAAAGGAAAGGAGTAGATTGCAAGCTGTCAACATCATGTGGTCCTCACCATACGGGGATAAGTCCTTCACCTTTTTCATTTGTATAAATAGTCATTTTGTATTCAGTTGTAAGTGTGCTTTTACAGAAAGATAGAGAGAAATTCTTAGCAAGATAGAAGCTCTGTTTGTATAAGATAGAGAGTAATTTGTAGCTTGCAAGAATTTTGATTTGTAGCTGTTTAAAGTTGTAAACAGATCTGAAGCCAAGAAAGCATTCTTGCTTGACTTGGAAAAATCTTCAAAGGTTAATGAAGTTAAGCTTTGATATTTCTGTGTGTTGAAGTTCTCTTTCAATCTGTTCATAGTTTTTATTTCCTACACTTTGTTTTAGATTAAAGTTCTTAGAAAGCAGAAAAATAAAAAATACTTAGTTAGTTTTGTATTCACCCCCCTCTACAAAACTTTCTGAGGATTATTATTGTTTAACATATGTTGCAATCAATTCTCTTGGCCATGGTATAGATCCAGATAGGCATAACGTAATAATTGAGGAATTTTTAGAAAAGCGACCAAGATCACTAAGGGCAATGTTCCAAATCATTGAACACCGTTTGAACATTCAAGAAGCTGGAGGAAGCATGCGCCCTCACCAAACAAATACACAGGGTCATTGGAATGATAAGGGTTCACGACAAGAAAACAAAAGGGATGATTGGCGAAGAGATGCCAAACCACAAGATCAAAGAGGCAGACCACGGTACAAGGAAGATGATGAGTATACCAAGCTAAACACTACTCGGACAGTGATCTTAGAGTATTTGCAGAAGGATCCCAAGTATCAGGAGGCCCGTCCCATGAATCCAGATCGTAAGATTAATACCTCTAAATATTGTCTCCATCACAAAGATTACGGCCATGATACTGAGCAATGCATACAGCTTAGAGAGTTGATTGAAATGAAAATCTGGATACACGACCACAAGTAGCGGTAATAGAGCCAAGCTCTGATTTTCCACAAATAGATGTCATTTTTGGTGGTCATGCTTCAGGAGAATTCTCCAAAAATAGCAAGAAGAGTTACGCTCGTCAAATTCATCAAGTCGATATAAGACCAATAAAAAAGGCTCGTTCCACAATAAAAATATCATTCTCAAGTGAAGATTACCACACTGAGCTCTTAGAGCCTCATCAAGATGCTTTGGTCGTCACAACTTGCATCGCGTGAAACAAGGTGCAAAAAATTCTAGTAGATAATGGGAGTTCAGTAGATATTCTCTTTAATCATGCATACGAACGAATGGATACCACAGGCTTCAAGCCTGGTTTAAGTAGGGAAACACCGCTATATGGTTTCAATGGTCAACTAGTAGCAAGTGCAGGAAAGACAGATCTACCGGTGTTATTTGGAACTCCACCACATCAAATAACTCACATGATCACCTTCTACATTGTCAACCTTCCATCAATGTATAATGTGAGTTTGGGACGAACGACTTTAACATAGGTCAGAGCCATAACATCTATCCATCATTTAAAAATGAAATTTCCAACAGACACTGGTGTAGGAGTATTGAGAGGAGATCAAACAATTGCTCGGTCGTGCTACATAACAACTTTGCAAAACAAAGATAAATAAAAGGCCCAGTGCAATCAAGTGGAATTACAAATGGAGAGCTTTATGCAACAAGAATACTAGCCCAAACGAGTTGAGGCAAATGACGAGATTGAAGAAGTGGTCGTAGATAGTGAGAATCCTCAAAATGTTTTTCATATAGCCGTTAATCTGGAAACACAAGTCAAGGAGATGCTCAAAAATTTGTTAAAAGAATTCATGGACATCTTTGCATGGGATGCAAAGGACATGCCTGTCATTCTCCAAGAAACTGCAGTACATCATTTGGGCGTAATTCCTCAACAACCGCCAATCAGCCAAAAAAGATAAATATTCTCGGTAGAAAAATGACAAGCTATCGAAGAAGAAGTGTCCAAGCTACTTCAAGCATGCTTTATTAAAGAAATCCAGTTCTAGAATGGGTGGCAAACGTTGTCATGGTCAAAAAGAGCAATGGAAAATGGAGGATGTGCACAGATTATACGGACTTAAACAAGGCTTGTCGGAAGGATTTTTACCGATAGCCAAATATAGATCAACTCATTGATGCGGTAGTTGGTCACTCCATGTTGTCATTTTTGGATGCATTTTCTGGGTATAATCAGATAAAAATGCTTAAGGAGGACATTCCAAAGACAACATTTATCACACATCAAGGTGTGTATGCCAATCCAGTCATGCCCTTCGGACACATCAACACTGGTTGTAATTTTCAACGAACAATGGATAAGATTTTTGCTCAACAAAAAGGTCGCAATATGGAGATATACGTAGATGACATGATCATTAAGACCAAAATAAGTAATGACCATATCGGTGATCTCAGTGAAACTTTCACAACCATTAGGCGAGCACAATTTTGCTTAAACCCTCTCAAATGCACATTTGATGTTGTTTCAGGAAGGTTTCTGGGATTTATCATCTCTCAACGAGGAATTAAACCTGACCCAGCACAGATTAAGGCCATCACACAAATGACTACTCCAAAAACCCCACAAGCAGTAAAGGTACTAACTGGGTGTCTAGCAGCATTAAGACGATTTATACCAAAAACATTAGAGAAATTCCTTCCTTTCTTTGACACTTTAAAGCAGAACAAACAAATCAGTTGGAATCACGAGTGTGAAGAGGCATTTCAACAACTCAAGAAATTTCTAACATCACCACCAATACTCACAACACCATGAGGAACAAAAACATTTTACGTATACGTCTCAGCAACATCAAGGGTCATGGTTGCTGTCTTGGCCAAAAAGCAAGAAGGCCCTTTTCATCCGGTGTACTATGTGAGTCATGTTTTAAGGCAAGCAGAGGAAAATTATTCAAACATAGAAAAACTGGCGTATGCTATAATTATTGCAAGTCACAAGTTACGATATTATTTTCAAGGTTACGAGATTCATGTCTTAACTGATAAACCTATAAGGCACATTTTGCACAAACCTGACATTTTTGGAAGACTTTCTGCTTAGGCATTAGAGTTGAGCCAATTCAGCATTGAATACAAACCACGAACGACCATACAATGGCAAGCTTTCACAGACTTTATGACAGAATGCTCATTCCAACTAGAAAACGAGTCATCAGTCGTTCAAGACCCATCTTCCTCAAAAATGCCCCTCCAATGAAAATTTTGGACTTTATATGTGGATGGCTCATCAAACACACAGTCATGTGGCGCTAGTATTCTTTTAATGAATCCTGAAGGATTCGAAATAAATCAAGCGATTAAATTATCATTTGTCATCACCAATAATGAGGCTGAGTATGAAGCCATAATTGTTGGCCTCAAGCTCGCTCTCAAACTTGAAGTAACATATTTAAATATGTTCACAGATTCACAACTTGTGATGAAACAAGTGGAGGGAATGTACAAGGTAGCAAGTGGCATACTTGGCTTTGACAATAAGCTTGTTAACATATGATGGAATACGTGGCTTTGACAATAAGCTTGTTAGCAAAATTCTCAAAAGTAGGCATTGTCAACATTGATAGAAGCCATAACATGGTTGCTGATGCTCTTTCTGAATTAGCCTCATCAGAGTTTAATACTACAAACAAAAATATATATGTAGAGAATCATTTATATCTGCCATCAACACTAAACAGACATTTTGATGGTGCATGCATCAAATGACTGGTGCATGCCTTTTTGGCAGTACATCCGAAATGGCACATTGCCATCATACGATAATGAGGCTCGTAAGTTAAAAAAATCAAGTTCATAAATATTGCATACTAGATGAAAAGTTATACAAACGAGCATTCACAACTCCCCTACTTCTATGCATGAAACCCGATGAAACTAAATACATGATAAAGGAAGTGCATGAAGGAATTTGTGGAGAACACTCGGGGGGAAGAAGCCTCGGGTTCAAAATCTTAAGACAAGGATACTATTGGCCAACTATGAGAAAATAGTGCATAATATACGTGCAAAAATGCTAAGCGTATCAAAGATGTGCCAACATGATCCACTAACCCTCCGATGAGTTAATGAGTGTCTTGAGCCTTATCCCATTCAGCATGTGAGGAATGGATCTAGTGGGGCCATTACTCAAAACAAAGAGTTCTTTGTAGTTCTTAATAGTCGCAGTCGACTACATAACTAAGTGGGTAGAAGCTCGTCCTACAGCTAGAATTCGAGAGAAGGAAATAATTCATTTCTTCATGGAGATGATAGTTATTCGCTTTGGAATACCACGAATAGTGGTAACTGACAATGGTACTCAGTTCATAGGACAAGAGGTAGAAGCATCGTTAAAAGAGCTTCAGGTCAAACATGTTAAATCATCAGTGGCATATCAACAATCAAATGGGCAAGTTGAGGTCTCAAATCGCACAATATTAAATGGTCTTATTCGAAGAGTTTGGGAATGCAAGACAAAGTGGGTCGATGACCTTCCAAATGTTTTATGGGCGTATCGTACGACCCCAGGAACGACAACAGGGGAGACACCATTTAAGTTAGCATATGGTACTGAAGCATTATTGCCTGTAGAAATTGGAGTCCCCTCGCTAAGGGTGCAATCTTTCTCTCCAACAACTAACGACCAAGGCATAAGAGCCAACTTAGATTTTTTAGACGAGGCACGAGATGATGCTCAAATTCGTTTGGCCCAATTTCAACAAAAAGTGGCTCAGTACTACAATGTTAAGGTCAAACCGCGATCATTAGAAATTGGAGATTTGGTTTTACGAAGTAAGAAAGCATCAGGAGCAAAATACCAAGGCAAACTATCTCAACCTTGGGAAGGTCCATTCAAAATAATCAAAGTTATCAAGCCTGGAACATATCTTCTAGCTGAGTTGGACGACACTCTGTTGCCAAATGCCTGGAACATTTCCCATCTTAAGAAATACTATGTTTAGAAAAATAACTCAACTTTGTTAATTTATTACAGTGAAGTCAATTAAGTTATTTTGCAATAAAACGAGTAATTTTTGAAGAAATAATTTTTTTCATACATGTTACTGGCACATATACACATGAATAATATTTTATACAACATATATAGTTCACACGAACGTTTTGTCATAAAAGGTAAAGACACTAGACATTTTCAACAACTATAACCCACAAGGTCAAAAGACCAACAATACAAGTTCACAAAATCAATTAGCTAACCCCATAAGTGAGACAATCACTAATAATCAAATTCAAGTAAGGATAATCAAGCAACAACAATATACAAACACACACATAATAATTCGACAATAAAAAGGCCGCTAAAAAAATTATCACAACGTTTCAGCAAAAGATCACCCTACATAAACAACGAAAACCAAAATGAGTACATATAGCCAAGCAATCTAATTACAAATTTAAAAGTAAAAACGACCATAACAGAAACGACCATGAAAACTTTGGAGCAAAAATATCCGTTCCAAAGTCTAATTATTCCCATCAGCATTCTCAGTGTTGCTGCCATCACCTTCAATGCGCTCACTACGACCATCTCCACCTTCGACATCACCACCAGCTCTACCTTCTTCATCCTCTTGATGAGCTTCAGCCTCGTTTTCTTCATTCTCGTTAGCACCAGAGCCACCAAAAATAGCACGAAGCTCTTCTTCATATTTAGCCCAACTTTTTCCGGATATGTCCACCCCATCATCATCAATTTTTTGCAGACAAGCATTGTAGCCAATTTCTGTGCTACGAGCAGCCATATCTTTGCATCAGACAGTTGGGAAGTCAGACTCTCCATCTTCGAACCACGACCAATCAAAAGACTTTCCAAATTTACAACCTTCTCTTCACCACCACTCACTTTTTCTGTAAGTTTTCGAATCCGGTCTTCAAATTTCCCCTTAGCTTTGTTGGCCGATTGAACGACCTTTCTCTTCTCATCCTCTAATAACTGCACTTGTTGTTTTAAGGATTCCTCCCTAGACCAAATCCTTCTTTCCTTCACCAACTCATCATACTTGCTCTGAAGTTCGTTAAACCGACTCTGTCACCCATGACCAAATCCACGATGCATGTGCACATAGTTACACATAAAACGAGCAAGAAATAGATCCGTTTCTTTTTTCAAATCCTCAGTATCACGAACAACGTAATGCTCGACATCCTTAAGTAAGTTGAAGCCATCAAAGAGTTGAAATGGTCAATCTTTCCCAATAAACCAACCTTCTTTATCACCAACCGTGATGGAACAACCCAACGACGGCTTATCATCAGGAATAACTTTGGTCTTCTTTAGCCCACGAACAACACCAGCACCATGCTCCAGAGGTCGTTTAACAACACGACCAGCTTCCTTGCGCTTCACAGTCTCTCCTTGATGAACATGACCATCACCTCCAGGGGCACTCATAGTAGGACGATTACTAGTGCCATGCGAGACGATACCCTTTGAGGGCAACTGGTCAACAACAGCATTTTTCCTGTGAACTAAATTGGCCAACGGCAAGCTTTCGGGCACACTCGTGCCACTTTTCAAGCCACCAACAACCGCCTGCTTTTTAGCACCAAACACTACGAAAATATATATAACCCAATTTAGGGATAAGACTACAATACTCACATCCACGCCTATATAAGAATCCAGGGTCGGAGAAATTATTATGCCGATACAAGGTCTTGTCACCATTCATAAATCGAGTTTCATCTTCCGAATACTTACGCTCACCATTAAAACTTAACAATGTCTTAGAATGAATGACTTTCTAATGGTTCAAGAACGAAAGCTCAGGTCCACGACCAAAAAGGTAATTCAGTTTCCAAAACGGATTCGAACTAGGCGCAGTAACTAAACTCATACGGCCAGACCGAGCACAAAAGAAATACATTTTCATTTTCTTTAAAATATTCATCCTATAGATACTAAAAAAACATATGAATGATAAAAGCATACAAATGAAGATGACTATTAGGCACTACTTGACTAAACCCACAACCCATATACTCAAAAATATCTGTTAAAAATGAGTGCAAAGGAAATCATAGCCCAAACTTAAACAACACATCAGGGTAGAATGAAACATCCCGTTAGGATCGTCTGGTGACATCCAACTACCCTCATCAGGTTCAGCCAAATGCAATATATGAACGTTTCTACAAATCCCATACTTGTTATAAAAATCATTGACAAAAACCCCATTAGCAGTCAAGCGACTGAGAGCATTTAAATCCTCAAATTCACCAAAATTCGAGCTAAGATAAACCAATCGTAACGAAGCAGCCTCCAGTCGTTTGTGATGCTGGAGCTCTAAGCGATCTTATTCTAATAGACCCTCACCACTAGCCTTGTAGTCACCAGCATTAGACAAATTAGTTTCATCATTGTTAGGATTTCGATTTCTACGAAACAATCCAACATCACTATCAGAGCTATAAACTACGTTGACATCCCTAAATTCACGATTAACACTATCACCCAAACCCTACCCAGAAACCCCATTATCACCACCCATAATTAGGGTTCTTAAAGTAATGCAAGAAAGAGGGAAAAACGAATAAAGAGGAGAGTTTAGGAAATAAAAACATAATTGTATCTTCAGATCCAAAGAAAATAGCTCTAATGAATCTCGAGGGCTCACAAATGGAACGGCGAAAAGGGACGATTTGATTAAACACAGTAAAAATGAAACACTTTGGCCACGGTACCAAATCGTGATCGATAAATGCATAAAGCCAACGCGCTGTGATTTAGGAGGAGAAGAAGAAGAGGACATGAGAAATCTGGAAACAAAGAAACAAACAAAGAAGAAGCGAAAATAAGAGCAAACATAACTCTGGATATACATACATACATACATATATATATATATACATACATACATATATATATATATATATATATATATATATATATATAAAGAAACTGTATATCGATTATAGTATAAATACAAAACTCTCTTGGGAATCCGGAAATGCAACTTAAAGAAATGGACCCAAATCAATGTATATATATACACACACACTCACAATTACCGTATATCAATTATTTCTCCACAAGAATACGCTACATCATCAATATTATGCCTCGGTAACATCAAAGAATAAATAAAAGACGGCGCACGAGTCTCAAGTAGGTAATTTAAACTAAATATATGAAAATACAATTATTGGAATTATTTGTTAATTTTTAGTTCATTAATGAACTACGGGGGCAAATGATGGAGGATAGGCCCAACAGAATATTAAATAAAGGCTAAAAGGAATAAACCAACATTAAGGCCCGTATACGAAAACAATTAAGCCGAAAGGTCCATACAGTTAAACAAGGAAGCATTCATAAAAAGTAGCCCACAAGCCCAAAATAGAATAACAGAAAAAGAGGGTAGTTGCACATGCCCCCAATCACAAGGTGACACATGGTAGAAAACCTTAATTAGGAAGACTATAAATGCAGCTACAAAAGGGGAAAAGGTACGCATTCTTCATTAGTTGTTACGCATCTATTTTTACCAAAATTACGTTCACTCTCTAGAAATCTTATTCTCACGCCGGAGTGGTTTCGGCGTCCACCGGCGCCGGAATCTTTGAAGCGACTTTTATTCCCTTGTGCGCAGGAAAGCTTTGAGGATTGAAGAAGTCGTATCCACATCAATAAGTTAACAGGCTTTTAATTAATCCATAAAATAATATAATCATAAAACTACTTAATAACTGGAGATGAACAAAAAGACTCGGACCGAAAAGACTGGCTAGATTGAAATGCAAAAAGACTAAAAGGATCGGTCTTTAAAAAGACTGGGAGTGGTCCTAATAATTATAGTAGTCCTAATTTTCTGAAAGAAGACCGAAAAAGACCTAGTATATATAAAAATAGTGGTCAAAAGACTGGTAAATGACTGAGACTGATTCATAGAGATTGGTCTAATAATTTTAATATTTTCTTAAATATACTACTTTTAACTACAATCTTATTATTTGTATATAAATTATAAAATAATTATATATATTATACAATTTTTTATGATTAATTATTTTATTAAAAATATTTATTATGTATAATAATAAATATACAAATAAAAGTAAATAATATTAGATTGTATATTGATATATGTTAGTGAGAGTATTAGAGTTAATGATGTGGTTTTAATGTTTAGGGGTATAAGATTTAATTAATTTAATAACTTTTAATTATTGTTTTATATATTTAAAATTTTAAATTATTTAATGTCGTACTATAGCGTCATTACTCATATATTTAATAAATTAACATTATCCATGTTTATAAAATTGTTGACTCCTAATTAAATATCAAATTCTTATAATTTTAATAAGTAAATAAAAATATATAAAAGAGACGGGACTGGTCTAAAGATTGGGAATAGTCCTCAACAAATTCCTGTTTTCAGGTAAGGACTGAGACTAGAGTGAAACTGGTTGAGACATAGGACTGGACTGTGACTGATCTTGAAAAAACCGATTGTAATGAAAACCGGTAAAAGATTGTACTGCCCGTCATTTTGTTCATCCTTGTTAACAACAATACTGTGAATATGGCTGTAATTCGAGTCGAGCCGAGTCGAGTTCGAGTCGAGTTTGATCGAGTTCGAGTTTTTTCTTAACGAGTCGAGTCGAGTCGAGCCTAATTTAATAAATGAGTCTGAATTTTATGATCGAGCTCGAGCTCGATTATGAGTCGAGCCAAGTCCAGTTCGAGTCGAGTTCGAGCTTTACGTGTATATTTATCGATCGAGTCGAGTTTTTTCTTTATATCAAGTTCGAGTCGAGTTTAAAAATTTATCGAGCTCAATTTTTATGAACGAGTTCGAGTCGAGTTTTATGGAGTCGAGCTTGAATCGAGTTCGAGCCCGCTCGATTCGTTAAACAACTCTAACCGTGAATATACATATATTACATTATAAGATTAGATTTCATATCAATTCTTTTGTGTGTGTGACTGTGCCTTACTGACGCAGAACGTGGCAAGAGAGCAGAGATAGTGATAGAGAGCTGTAACATTGAAGAGAGGGAGAAAGGTGAGGATCCCAAGAAAGGTATAATCTTGAAGAGAGCATCCTTGCATTTAATACGAATATCTTCTTATTTTTCTATTCATTTTACCTTCATATTAATGTGTACTTGTGTACTGCCTCAGCGAGCTAGCTGGTTTTATACTAATAATTGATAGTGACCCTATTGTGCTGTGGTTGTTTTGTTTTATACACAAGAAGGGAGAAGAGAAAGAGAATATATGAGTTAATATTTACATTCAGGTTTTTTGTTTTGGTTTTGGTTTCGGTTTGGTTTTAACAGGAAAGAAAAATGCAGCAACAACTAATGCAGCAGCAGCAGCAACTTGCTAGTCGTGGGGCTTTCAATTCCACGAATATCACTACTGATCATATACAACAGGTCTGTCTCTTTTTCATAGTTCCTGCTATTCTAACACCTTGTGTGTGTGTGTGTGTATTTTTAATTTGGAATGGCCTGTATGATTTCTAGAAACCATGTAAATAGTGGATATAGACTATTAGACTTATAGCACAATTGAGGGGACCAATTCATTTGTAGATAAGTTGAGCAAAGAGTTTGCTTGTAAACTTTTAGATCAAAATATAATGATTTCTCATTTTTCAATTATGTAAAGACTTCCACATGACTAATCAAT
>JAUEJK010079728.1:0-18438 GCA_032274865.1 Eryngium alpinum | reverse complement strand
AGATTTACGGGTTGTTGTATATGAACTTAATATTAGGTTATTAATTTTGATCGATGTAATATTGTACGACTTTATTCGTTTGTTACATATTAATCCGTCCAAATGATGTGTACGTATTAGTAGTGTGTGGACGGATTATGAATGTTGTTAGATGGATTATGAATTTTGATGTGTATGTAATTATGAAAGTAGCTGTTTTGGTTTATACACGTGTCATTGGTATTCGGTCTATAGAGTTTTGGTTAGTATATTTAGGTGTTGTTTTGGTGCATGTTTATGGTTTTGGTTGTTTTTGTATGGGCAACAGGTATAGAGAACAGGTTCGGAGACTGGAAATGCCCGAAAACAGGCATTTCCAGTTTCTGTATGCTAAGAACTTGCGATGGATATTGCAAAGTCTGTCGCAAGTTTATTTCCGAGAACTTGCGACGGAGGAGAGATATCTGTCACATGTTCTTGATCAACTTGTGACAGATATAACATGTCTGTCGCAAGTTCATAATATTATTTTATTTCGCCACGCAATTAAAATAATAATATTTTATTCCAGAACTTACGACGGATACTGCATTTCCGTCGCAAGATAATAATAATATTTTATTTGCCAGCGCAATAAAAAAATAATATTTTATTCCAAATAAACTTGCGACAGAATATATTCCGTCGTAACTTGAGAACATAATAAAAAATTAATAAAAGGTGGCAGTATGGGTCCCACTTTGAACTTGTGTCGGATATTCGAACTTGTGACCAATTTTTTAACTTGCGACGAGGTTATTTGCGACAGACTATATCCGTCGCAAGAAGCCTAACTTGCGATGGATCATTCATAAAAAATCCGTCGCAAACATATTATTGATAAATTAAATTCATTAAATTTATTTGTTGACTTAACGAGGTAGCTAGGTAAGGTGGGGGATCACCTTGCCAAATACCTAACTTTTTCATAAATTTCATACATCAATAAATCGATTAATTATGTTACAGAGTGGAGGTATAACTGAAATCTAATTATTTTATCAGGAGTAAATCTATCCTGTAAACACATAGTTGTAATCAATTCAGCATATACAAAGCTTGAGTAGTAACCATTATTGAACTGAGCAATCATTCATATATGGTTAATTCTATAAAAACAAGTTTTCCTAACCATAAAGGTGTTTTAGCATTTTCATAACGAGTTGGTCGTGTTTCTTGACAAACCCTAAACTCCGTCTTCCCGGTGAAGTATTACTGAATTTTGAAGTCATGGTTAAATCTATTCAATCTCTTGCTTCATGATTCAAGGTGAATAGGATGAATTTGCAGGACTCGTCTATCCTAACATCAGTGACAACTAAAAGCTGTAATAGATTAGTGAAAACTTCAAATATTTTCAATTTCAAATTCCAATTCAGTGATAAAAGGGAAAAACCCATCCAAATTTTTACTTTTACATACTAACTGCGACGGGGAAGATCATAATCTTGATCATATTTAAATGGAGTTTGTCTATATTTACGACATGGTAATTATACTTACATAATTATGCAAAATAGTGTAAATAATAACCACCCAAAGTCCTTAAAAAATATTCAGCTCAAAACCAAAAATTTTGAGGTTCAACTATAAAGTATTACACATGTCAATCATGACTAAAAAATAATGCATCCTGCATGAAACAAGATACTCAAAATGAATCTATTTATTCAGAGTCGTGATTAGTAACAGATACAGTTACATATGTCTCTGTAATTCTATAACTTCTATTTGTTTGTAAGAAATGCGAACAACATACACAACACAATTACTGTGAATAGCATTTACATGTACCAGAATCCATACATCTTTCTGTATCTCATCCTTTTATTCACAGCTTTTATTCGTCTATGATTCAGGGATAGGAGGGGGAAAATGCTGCAGAAATAACAAACTGTTTGTTTATTTATGGAATTAATATTATCCCTATTAATATTACTAATAAATTAAATTCATAGAAATTAATAATTGACTTAGAAAGTAATAGCACCTCTATTGTTTTAAGGTTTTTTTTACTTAGTTTAATAGTTGTCGAAAATATGAACTTACTATATTTTATAAATAAAAACATAAAATTTTGTTTTTGAATAAAAATAGAATATTATATTTTTTTTAAATTATTTTAAATACTTATTATAATTATATATTGAAAGCATATTAAGTTATCTAAATTGTAAAACATAAAGAATAGTAGGTATTAGGTGGGTAATGACCGGACCCAACATGAAGACTTGCATATAAATGCAGTTTATTCTGCCAGGTTGATGGTATTTTCGAAACCTTTAGTGTCATTATGATGACCCCGGGTACGAACCTTCTTGATGATCCAATCCGGGACCTGTCAAAATTCTAAACTTTCTTAACCCAATTCGTAAACTAAAAATATTTTTTAGTTCACTTAACATAGCTCAGAGTCGCATCATAATGACCGACGCATTCTTTATCAAAATTTCTTCCTACCCACAAGCAGTATTATGTAACCACTAAGTGCATCCATATCTTTTCTTTTATTTATCCTTACTTTTTCCTTCCGTGAAACTCCATTCTACATTAACACCATTTCTTCCAAAAAAAATGGTATGATTAAAATAGAAGAATGAGCTACAAAGCTCAGTAAGTACATATTGCAGAATATATAAGGGCATCAACAACTTGAAGCTTTTAAGTTAGCATTCACAGTAAACTTTGTTCGCGATAATTAGTCCTTGTATAGCCCTGGCAGAAAAGAGTCCAAACCTTTCTTTAATTTTTATATCTAACATTCAATGTATATATATTATTGTTAATTCAGATATATAACCATATTAGTTTGATAGAACATAAGTTGGGTAGAGGTTTCTTTACTTTATTTTATGTATTTTTAAAATTAATAATCTGTCTTTCATTAGAGTATGACTGAAATTGTAACTGTTACATTTACAAATATTTTTATTAGTAATATTTAGTTTATTTATTTTTTAAGAATATAAATAAATCATACATAATATATTATTGAAATTCCAACTTCCGCTTTCAAATCTTGTAAACAAGATAACATGAGAGTAATATTTCACTTTCTTGACCCGGATAGTTGATTTATATATTTTCCCAAAATTAAATAAATAAAACATACATTTAAATTTAAAATTATATTAAAAAATTAGCTTTCTTGTCCAGTAATAGCTAATTTAAATATTTTTTAAAAAAATTTAAAAAATAATATACAATATAGTGTTCAATTTAAAGTTTCACATTTTTTTTGTTATAGCGAATTTATTTATATTTAAAATAAATAAATAAATAAAGTTTTACAAAATTTGTATTGAAAATTTTAGTTTATTTAGTTGTATATTTGTATAATATTATTTTTTGATTAATTTACCAATTTAAATAAAATTTTGAAGTTGTTAACAAAATAGTATTATATATATACGAATTATTGTTATAATTACTAAATTAGGCCTGTAAGTCCATATACTAATATTACTAGTAGGTGTATATAATTTATTAATCTATTATTATTAATAGATATTTATTCATTTAAATATTATTAAAATCAATGAATTACTAATGATGAATCCAACCTTTATTTGTATATATATATAGGTATATAATATATAATAAAAATCTCTTATTCTGGTCTCACATATATAATAATATAGATATCTATAAAATTATTATATTTTTGTCAAAAGGATAATAAATTTTATAATTGCATTTACCATAATAAAGAATATAATATATTGTAATAACTAATATATGGTCAGATATTTAATAGTATATATATTCTTATTTATATATAATTTCTAAGAGACATTTATACAAAATATACAGATATATTATATACAACGTTAAAACGGTAAACCTAATTCATTTAACCTAAAAATTTCTCCGCCGCAGTCTCCCATCTACCTTTCCTTACATCCCCCGCAATATCTTTTTTTCTCGAAGTATTGCTAAGTTTATACATTCCTTGTTTATTCCAGATCTACTTATTTTCGTAAATTTGTGGTTTTTGTATACTTTTTTTCATTAATGTCTACATAATTTTATTGTCCAGTTTAGGTACATCTAAGTTGAAAGTTGAAAGTTCTCCGAGGCAGTCTTCTTAGATAACATTCAGGTACTTGTTTTTTTATTCAATCTAGATTTATTTTTAAATGATTTTTTCTTGACGTGACTATTATCGATCTAGATGTACCTTTTTTTATTGATATGAAAGTCTTCGTATTGCTTTTCTGCTAATTTCTGTATAACCTATAGTCTAATCTAGATGTAAGTTGAAAATAATATTTTTTAGGTGACACTCACGGTAGCAATTTATATCTACCTCTCTTTATTGACGAATTCTCTGTTAATTTGTATATAACTCCTATGTGCAATCAACAAAAAAAATTCTTTGGCTTACTTTGGCTTTGGCTCTAGACCTACTTTTTATTTTACACATTTATAGCTTATATTTATAGTTAATTAACTATATATAAATCTAGGGTTTTACTGTAATTTATCAGTAAATCTTTTTAATGTTCCTTTGTGTTTTTAATTAGTTTGTGCAATAGATTGATAATACATCCAACAAATTTGGGTGGTAAGATCTTATCATGTTAACTATATGTATTATCTTTAAAATTACTAAGATAAAAACAAGTTAGTATGATATAATTTTATTTGTTTGGCTATTAGTTTGTTAGAATAAGGGGACAATAGGTAAATGAATAAAGGAGAGGTAAATCAATAAAGGAGAGCTATATTTTGCGTCAAAGTCTTATTGTTTTAATATTTTCTTCGAGCCAGACAGGCTCTAACTGAGATCATCTTCTCTAGTACTATCGTTATCTTCCCTAGTATCATCGTTTGGTCTTTTAATTTTTGCTTCAACTCATATAGGACAATTTCGATCAATTCATGATATTTCATCATGTCTTAAACTTCAACCAAACACTATAGCTGAAATTCTTTGTCCAAAAAATCAAATTGCGAGAAAGGCACCATTGAATCCTACACCTCCATTTCACATCGGATCACTCCAACTTGGGTTCAAGAAGTTATGAAAGGTAACTCCATTTCCAAATTTGTCCACATACCCCCTAACTACTCCCATCCTAACCCCAAAGTAATGTGCTTCTCTTTTGTAATTAAAAAACTAACCCATGTGGGGATGGAAAAAAAGGTGCAATAGATGAATGAATGAAAGAAAGCAGCATTTCAGAATAAAGTCTTACTCTTTCTTATTTACCTGGATCCACTCATCCTCGAGTTGAGATCATCTACCTTAGCATTATCATTTGGTGTTTTCATTGAGCTTCCTTTTATGGATGACAAAATGGATGAATTTCTTGATAATTTATCACGTTTTAAACTCCAACCCTTCATAGTTAAAATTCTTTTTCAGCCAAATGAAATTGCAAAAAATTGCTTACGAAATCCCATGACTTCATCTTTTTCTTTCACATTGAACCACTCTAATTTCACTTCAAAACGATATGGAATGTACCCCATTTCAAAATATGCCCCATAGCTCCCGAACTATTCCCATCCTCATTATTCCCCTAATCCGATTACCACCACAAAAATTATGTCGACCTCTTTTTGAATTGAGCAACCCGATGGAAGCTCCCCTTGTTTCGAATTCCCATCCGATTAATATAAAATTATATGGTTACGCTCTCTGTTGAAACAAGATATTGAAAATATGTATCTCACTTATTCAAAAATATTAATCTTTAACAATATCATTCTGACAATCTAATGCCCGCACTTTCCAATCTACAATAATACAAGTTGTAGTATTATGATTTGAATTTACTAAATGTAGTAGTCGGCACCGTCACATGAGAGATAATCTTTTTGAGTTGAAAGAACGTCTCTAAAACTAATATGATTAGGGACATTGTTTAACTATTCTTATAGACGAGAATTTCAAAATACCTAAACATTGACTATTTTGTAAACATAAACCGACATAATTAAAATTGTGGTAGTTTAGCGTCCTTGATGTAGTATTATCATTAATTGATATATCCGTTCATACTTTAAACTAGTTGATTCACAAAAGATTTTTAAAATATTTATATTTGAGTGTGAAAATCCTTTGGTGTATTTTGAGATGGAAAAGATCTGCAGAGTTTGACTTTTACATTCGAACCTAACTCGTAGCTTACTTAAAGACAGGATGTATACCAATACATCTTAAAGATAATTTTCCAGATTAAGACATCTCGAAACGATAAGATAATTTATGTCATCAAAAGTTAATTCTTCCCCTTAACAATCATAATCTTGTAGTTAAACTTTACAAGTTGTGTCTATATAGTACTAATGTAAAACTCTAAAAGGAAAACAAAAACTGTCTGATAAAACTTTTTACTTTTTTCTGAAACTCATTCCTTCTTGAAATCTTCAGTTCTGATGATATCTGGAAATTCCTAAAATCTCAAGTTCTTTGTTCAGTGTACACTTCCTTCTGAAAATATCGCTTCGGGTGCCTTCTACTCCTAGTCATTCTGAGAGCCTACCCCCACCCCCTACCCCACCCCACACAAACAGCTGCTGACACAGTGTATCTTTGACTATGTCAACTCTTGTCTTTACCTTTACTGTATTATCTTCCTCATAGAACTCATATATACCATTGAGTTTAAAATAAAAGTGCTATCTAAACTTCCTTTAAAAAATGTGTAACAATTATAGGCAATTATTAGAATATAACAAGTGTGAAATAACAAAAATATACTGTTGTCGCTAAATAATTCTTGTTCTAGATTTCTACATACTTCAATTATTAACAAAAATTCTTGAAGAAAATTAATTCAAATGTAATCACCAGTAAAAGTGATAAAATAAAGATTACCACCAATTGTATTTATACGCGAAGGTCTACACTAATTAGAATCTACCAACTCGAAGTTAATTTTGTGCGTCATGCCTTTTCTTTCAAAAATGGATCTTGATGGTGCTTGGTAAAAATATAAATTTAAATAGATTGATGTTAATAACCAACTCTTGACCCTCACTATATAATCTTTACAAATTATTGAGGTGTTCATATTCCACCATGGTTAGATCTCTCTGCTTGAAATTGTAAAATTTAAGAAAAGCATCGTGCCTATAATTATTTAATTATCTGGAAAAAGTTTCCTCTTTGATTCCTTCCTCATCTTTTACTTTCCAGCACGTTCATGCTGTTTTCTAAGATGTTCTAGCCATAAAGAGGCATACTCCTTCAACTTGACAGCCGTGAGTTTAATCTTTTGATTGTCCTTAATATAGTTGTATTCAAAGACCCTCTCCCCCATGTTAAGCCAACTAAGAAATTCATTCGCCTTATTTTACCCCACAATTTCTGCAATGGTGATGTTGAAATCATAATCCCTTTGAAAATTATTATTTCTCCATCGATGTCGCCTTGAAGAATGTCCACCACTTGAGTTATTATCTGATTTCTCTTAAATGGATTATAGTTGTCCTGGTCTTGTAAAGAATCATCACCTCAAATGTTGCTACCCTCGTCACCCTCTCTATTACCTTCACTATTTGCTAGCTGTTGCTGGAGTTGTTCATCTTGTCTTCTCAATTCATCTAACTCGATATCTTGTAATTCTGTCTCACAATTTGGTGTTCCTGGCCTTTTAGGAACAACTTAACAAAGAGAAGGCATGATCTTAAATTGAGCTCTGATACCAACTTGACACCGAATACAATGGTGAGTTAGGTGAATAACAAAGCAACGAGTTAAGGACTCGGAAATCTATGGCATTCACCTCAGAGACAAGTGTAATCTCGTCAACCGGAGAAACCCATCCTAAGGGATAAGAGTATGACAATCATTGAACCTTTAAGGAATAAGGTAAAATTCCTCATATTCAACTCAATAATATTAGAATTACATGATCTATAGGGTCTATATATAGACTTAGCCAAAAACATTCTCTGGCATAGGCCTAAGCCCAATGTGAAACTTAATTAATACTAGTAACTATTAATTTTCTTAGGAACTCCAAATACATGAATTTGCATGAAAAAAAAGGAGAGAATAATATGAATTAAATGCAACCATTTTTTTTCTCCAGAGAACTGTAGCAATTCTGAATGCAATGTTTAGTGTCTTGAGAACCCTTGACTACAACTGATGTAACTCTATGTAGAAAATTATAAATTCTGAACCCATTTATACATAAAAAATTAGAATTCCACACCTTTCCCGTTGAAAGCAGTTTGGTCTGCCAAGTTACAACTATTTTCAAAACCTCCGGTATCACCTTACTCGATGTTTGATCATGGAAATTCAGTATCGATTATGATTGGGGTTGCGCCGGTTGATCTTGGATTCTGTTCAGTCATTCCTCTCTCATACACTGCAAATTGTGTCTGTGGTTGATCTACCTTTAGAATCCTGCAATAGACAATCAAAGCTCATACCATGCGATATATTATACACATTAATGTTATCATAGTGTGTCATGAGTTTTGTTTCGATTAACTTGCAAATAATTTTAAGGTTGTTTTGGTTTCATAGTCGGGTAAACCTTGCAGAAGTTTAGTCTGCAAATAATAATGTCTGGATAGTGGTTTAGCTTGTGTGAAAAGTTTTTCTGTATAACCTTTTGTTCAATAACCTGATAGCATTTAATTTGAATAAGAAGGTGTTTAATTGTGGTATTAAATTTCCCTTTGTGGTTAGATTGAATTGGCCATGTGCACCTGAGTTTAAGGGTTCAGTTGATGTGGTTCATTTCTCGAAGGATGGGGAATCATATTATTCGGAGGCTCACAACTCAAATAGTAAGATTACACTATAGAGGTTGGATGATTCAGTCCTCCATGGTTGAACTAGGGGATTTTGGACTTTAATATTCATTGTTGATACATCATTCACTGTAGACTTTATTCGTTATTGCTTGAATAGTGGTGATATGTTACTACAAACACGTGAAAATAATGAAGGTTAGTCCTTGTAAAAACTTGACAGAAAAGAGTTCAAATTTGTCCAAGATCCAATACGAGTTTGAATTTTCAAGTATACCAAAAGCCTTGTTTTTGTAAAAGGATTCAAACAAGTCAAACGGGATACAGTTGGTAATTAGGAAAACAATATTAATTTTGTGGTAACTAAGGCATCAAATACTTGTTTGTCTGTTACTGTATTTAGCTGAATTTGTTGCTATTTTTATCTCCCTTCCGTGTTACCTCCTTATTTGAATCAAATATTATCAGGTTATCTAAGGCAAGAAATGCTTGTATGTATTTTATACTTATTAAATTAATATTTATCAGGTTATCGAACCTCGTAGAAGCATTTGATGCCTTAGTTAAGATCAAATTAACATTTTTTGTCCTAATTACCATCTTCATCACATCTCACTTGTTTGAATCCTATTATTGAAACAAGGCTTTTAGTATACGTGAAAATTGGACCGTATTGGAGCTTGGACAAGTTTGTACTCTTTCCTTTTAGGGTTATACAAGGAGAAACCTTCATTATTTCCATAAGTGTGTAACAGTATGTCACCACTGTTCAAGCAACAACGAACATAGTCTACTATTCATACAACATCAATACTGAGCATTAGAGTTGAAAATTCCTCAGTTTCTCCATGGAGGCATGCATATTATCAATCCTCAACAACATAATTTTACTATTTGAGTTATCGTACCCAAGGCTATACAAAAAACATTTAACACAAGCACAAAAAATATAATTAAATGGAAAATCGAATGTGCCATGCTCAACCACTCTCCACGCTTAACTGTTTGTACGTGGAATAAACTTCTACAAGGGTTTTACTCGATTGTGAAACTGAAACAACTTTAACAACCTTAAAGTCATTTGTAATTAAATTGAAACCCAACCCGTGAAACACTAAGATAACATCAGTTTGTATGGTATGTTACGAGAAGAAGAGCATGTTATTTGCAGGATTCCAAAGGTATTTGTTCGTATATATAACATAATCCGATTAGGTAAGTTCCAATGTACATGGGAGTCTGGTTAGGCAAACACACTTTTCCATGTCAATCGGTTGAGTTGAGACTATCATGACAGATTCAAAATAAGTGGACTAGGTGCTCGAAGAATTGTTATTACCAATAGTTTACATACTTTGAGTTGATGATAATTTAAAATTTACATAATATTAAATATGAAATGTGCCCGATTAATAATTTTGAGTAATCAAATATTATATTATTAATTACTAAGCCGTACGCTCAATGCCTAGGAAGTTTTAGAACCATAATTTATAAAGAATTAGTAATTTAGCATATAAGGGTATCATAGACTATATACTTTTTTCTTCGCAGAAAGATATAAATTAGGGCAGCTAAACAAAAGAAAGCAATTTAGAAACCCTAGGCCATTTGCCCTTGAATCGCCATCTGAAAGCCTTCTTGGGCTAATGTGAATCGTCTTGTCTTAATGGATGGACTCAATCAGATGGTGGCCAACTACTAACTCAATGAACTCTTAACGGAAATTCTGAAAAGATTATAGGTGAAATCCCTGTAGAGGTTCATGTGCTTTCTCAAGTCATGAAATAATATAATACAAAGTCGTATGTTTCTCTGTTGAGATTCAGGTGCTTTCTCAAGTTATGGAATAATCTAATACAGAGTCATATGTTTGCCAGGACTCTTTATTAGATTATTCCGTGACTTGGGAAAGCACATGAACATCAACAGATATTGCACCGATAATCTTTTCAGAATTTCCTTTAACAGTTCCTTGAGTAAGTAGTTGGCCACCATCTGATCGAGTCCATCCATTAACCAAGGCGATTCACATTAGCCCAAGAAGGCTTTGAGGCGGCGATTCAAGGGCAAATAACCTAGGGTTTCTAAATTGCTTTCTTTTGTTTAGCTGCCCCAAAATTTATATCTTTCTGTGAAGCAAAATGTATATAGTCTTTCATACCCTTAGATGCTAAATTACCAATTCTTTGTAAAGTTATGGTTCTAAAACTTTCTAGGTGTTTAGAGTACCGCTTAGTAATTAATAATATAATATTTGATTAATCAAAATTATTAATTGGAGCACTATTCATATTTAACATTATGTAAATAATTAAATTAATCATTAACTCAAACTATGTAAACTACTGCTAATAATAGTTCTTCGGGCACCCAGTCCACTTGAATCCGTCAGGATAGTCTCAACTCAACCGATTGACTTGCAAAAGTGTTTTCGGTAACCAGACTCCCATATCCATGGGAACTTACCTAATTGGATTCTACTATCCACTCCTTATATATACGGCAACACTTGTAATTAGTATTTATTCTCAGTTTATGGTCTCTATATGAATTACCATATTTTCTTACACTAGTTCCATCACAGGAAGCGGATCAATTTCGTTTCTGGACTTTTGGAGCCTACACTCTAATAAAAAGTTATAACAACATTTAGGGGCATTGGTGGAAATTGTATAGCTTTTCTCAGTAAAAGCCAGATGTACCGTCCAGCTTTAAAGGCAAAAACACAAATCACCCTTCCTGCACTAGTGGTATCTTTACCATGAACCACTAGTTCTGAATACTAATGCTGAACCAGTATTAGATTTCAGGTGCTAGTTCCCCCAACAAAAAACTCGTCCAACCAAGAGTAATCATCAATCTAATTTCTTCATATCTTTCTCAATTCACTGATCGACGACAGTAAGAAACGTGCCGATGTATTTACTGACAAGAACGTAAAGTTTAGAACATATTATAAAAGCTTTAGTTTCGAAAACGCTTTGCCACCCTTATGCAATACTATGAAATTAAAATTCTAGCATTCCTACTATTTCATCCCATACACCTTTAGCTTTATCCTATACAATTGGGCAGAATAAATACGGTGGAATTTGCATGCAGTATCTCTAGTTACTTTACATAGTTAATTGTACTCATTATATTTTAAAAGAAATTAGGTTGTCACCTTTATGGTTTACTCATGCTAAAGGAATAGTTAATTGTACTCATTTTTTGCACTTGCTTAAGTGGGTAATACTTTTGATCTTATCCTATTTCTTCAATTCATATTGCCCCTTTTTTATAATTCAACTGGTGTTTACTATGTAAAGGATTCCAACACGAAAATAATAATGTTATCTGTATATGTAAGAGGAACAACTAGTCTTTTTAAAAATGCTCTTTATTATTAGGGGTAAGATATAAATGAAAAATAGAGCAAAAAGTTTATCATAACCCGTGTATGGTGCATTTTACACCACCGTATATCTATATATACGTATGTAATGTGTAATTATAAAACATAAATTTCTTACCCTAATTGTAATAGCATTATGCGGCTGCCCGATGAGTGCAGTGCCGATATTGTGAGCGCCTATCCTTTTTTTTTCACCTCTTGAATCCTCTTCCTTCCTTCTTAATCAATCTTCTCTTGTTCTTCCTGTTCTATGTTACATCTGTAAAGCTCAATTTCAATAATTCCATTTATTCCCCAATCTTGTCCTCAATTTCTCCGCTTCCACCGTGCAAAATCTCCACTACCATTTCCATCGTCAACAAGCTTAAAGAATCAACCTTCTACTTTGACTCCGGTTCTACTTCTACTCTTCCAGCGAATCCACATTGCCACAGTTCCAATCTCATAAAATTGAAACAAGTCATCGTTATCTGATTCTTTATTCCTTTTAATGGATACACTTGTTGGATATCCAACCTATTTGTTTAGATTTTAATTGGATCGTCACTCTGACCCCTGATCTGATCTGTTCCGACTACATGTAAACCGATTCGGTGCCAGATCGGGGTTGATGTGATCCGAGATAGATCGTTTTACTTGCTACTTTAATACTTTCTTAATATGTCATGTTAAATCCTTCTGATTTTTACAACCATATTGTTTTAGATTTTTTTGGCAACCAAACAATCAAATCTTTCTAATTTCTGATTATATATTGGTAAAATTTTGAAATAAACAATGAAGAAGATACTGCAAAATCAATCATGGTATGGATGTTGCTGGTGCTGTTAGCTCCAACAATTTTAAGAACATGGTACTCAACTTTTAATATGTGAAGCATGTAGATTTATATTGAGTTTAACATGTCAAGTTTCAGTTATATATTGTTGTTTACCGCATCCTTTTTGTTGTATATAGTTTGCATATATTCATTTACAAGAAAGGATGCAATAAACAAAAAAACTATAACTGAAAACTTGACATGTTAAACTGAATATAAATCTACATGCTTCACATACTCAAAGTTGAGTACTAAGTTGTTACAATTGTGGAACTAACAGCACCAGCAGCATCCATACCATGGTTGATTTTTGGAGTATTTTCTTCATTGTTTATTTCAAAATTTTACCAATATATAGTCAGAAATTAGAAAGATTTGGTTGTTTGGTTGCGGAAAAAAATCTAAACGAGTCAGATTTTAGTAATCAAAACGATTTAACATGATAGGTTAAGAAAATATGAAAATAGCATGTAAAACGATCAATCTTGGATCATATCGACCCCGATCTAGCACCTTATTGGTTACATATAGCCGGATCAGATCAGATCAGGGGTCAGAGTGCCGATCCAATTAAAATCTGAACAAATAGATCTGATATCCAACAAGGGTACCCCATTAAAAGGAAAAAAGAATCAGATGAAGATGACTTGTTTCAATTTTATGAGATCAGAATTGTGGCAATATGGATTAGCCGGAAGAATTGAAGTAGGAGAACCGGAGTCAAAGTAGAAGGTTGATTCTGTAAGCTTGTTGATGATGGAAATGGTGGTGTAGATTTTGCTGGGTGGAAGTGGAGAAATTGAGGATAAGATTTGGGAATAAATGGAATTATAGAAATTGAGCTTTACAGAAATAACAGATAACAGGAAGAACAAGAGAAGGTTGTTTAAGAAGGATGTGGATTCAAGAGGTACGAAAAAAAGGATAGGAGCTCACAGTATCGGCACTGCACTACTCGGGCAGCCGTAGAATGCTATTACAATTAGAGTAAGAAATTTATGTTTTAGAATTACACATTACATACGTATATGTAGATATAGGCTTGTGCAAAATGCACCTTGCACATGTGATGATAGACTTTTTGCTCTATTTTTTGTTTATATCTTACCCCTGATAATAAAGAGTATTTTTAAAAAGACTAGTTGTTCCTCTACATAGTAAAACTATAATTTATTGAATTATAAAAAAGGGGCAACAAATGAGTACAATTAGTTATTCCTTTCGGATGAGTAAACCATGCTCGCTGAAAACCTAATTACTTTTAAAATTGTAGTGAGTACAATTATTTGTGAAATGTAACAAGAGATATTTCATGCAAATTCCACCGTATATATTCTGCCCAATTGTACAGTATAAAGCTAAAGCTGTATGGGATGAAATAGTAAGAATGCTCGAATTTTAATTGCATAGTATTGCATAAGGGTGGCAAAGCGTTTTCGAAACTAAAGCTTTTATAATATATTCGAAACTATAAGTTTTTGTTAGTAAATACATTTATTTGTAGTAAAGACCTTTAAAAAAATTCATATCCACGTTAATGTGACTTTGTTCACATGATTGAATTAAAACTAAGATGCAAGTATACAAACTATGACGTCACTTACAAATAAAAAGTGTGAAGCTATTTTCGGCACTCACGAAATGACTTCTCGCATTTGGCTTCATCCACCGTGTTGTACTGAATCACACATCTGGAACCCAGTTTGAAAATATGTTACTATCAGTGGAATTGAATACTCAATTACGCTACAGAAAGGGTGAATGGCTGACCGAAATATATCAGACAATAATAGGAAATCTTGTAGTTTTTCAAGTGATTTTCTTCTGACCTTCTCATTTTAAGATTGGACTATTCAGAATCCTCGGATGTTTGAACTTACCAAGTTGTCACATGCTCATTAAATCATTGCAATTGTGAACCATCACCAGGTTGCCAAGGTAAAACTAGGATACGCACCAATCCATCACAGTGATATAATGCCCACTAGATAAAACCTGTTGTAGTTCCTCAAGCAAAGACTTTAACTACGAAGAGCCTAACAATGTAGATCCTGTTGGTAGAAATTAGAGGCATAAGACATCATTAATAATGAAGAGAATACAGAGATCTCCAGGAGGAATGATAAATATACTAGCCATAATCTTGTATATAACGAATACCAGAATTTATTCAAATACCATAATTTACATATAGATAATAATAGAGTTATCGTGTTACATTAGAAAAATAAGAATGGAAGAAATAGGATAAGATCAAAAGTGTCGCTCACTTAAGCCAAAGGTAGAAGTAACTGACAAATCTGTAATCCTTAAGGCTTTAGATGAATGAACCATAAAGGAGTAACACCTAAATCCTTTTAAAATTTGAATGAGTACCACTAACTATGAAAATATACATTTCATGCCAATCCACCGTATGTATAGTATAAAGTTAGAGGTTTATGGGATGCAATAGTAAGACAGCTACAATGTTAATTGCATAGTATTGCATAAGTGTGGAATCCTGAACTTTTTCAAAATGAAAGATTTTATAAAAAATTCAATACTCTTCAGTTCCTAGTAGAAAACACATTTTTTTCTAGTAAAGACCTTTAGAAAAAATCATATTTATGTTTATCTGATTTTGTTCAAATAATGAGTTGGAATAAAAGGCTAGTATATGTTGCAAGATGCAAAAATATAAATTAAGAAGTCACTTAGAAAAGCAAAGCTGTTTCCATCACTCTTGGAATGAATTCTCAATTCTAGCTTTCATGTACGTAGACGCACTAAATCACACTGTCGTTTGGAACCAGATTTGAATATGTGTTACTATCAGTTAATCGAACACTATGTTACAGACAAATGTGAATAACTGACCTAGATATATCAGACAATAATAGGCAATCTAGTAGAATTTCGGGTGATTTCCTTTGGACATCTTTCTTTGAGATTTCTCAAATGTATATATATACACTATTGGGGTTGTTTGTAGGTCGTGCGGTCGAAGATCATCAGTTGGAAAAATTAAGATGGGGTATGATGTTGAATGGTTCTTATCATTTGTCTAAAGTTTTATGGAATTGGAGCGTGACAGACACATAGAGCTACTAGCGATTAGGTATATATCGTCTCTCTCTATATATATATATATATTGGGGCTTCTTTTCATTATCTCTTTCTCGTTAAAAAGTTCAATTTAAAATTCAATTAGTGCAAATTATTGTTTGATTCTCAAATTCAATTAAGATTTTGCTACTAGCTCAAATATGTCCAGATATGAAATATATGTGTGTGCGCTGGCGGATCCAGAAAATTGTTAAAGGGGGCATAATTTTTTTATGTATACTAAGAAAAAGATTTATTGGCACATCAGACTTTTAAGATGGGTACACTAAAATTTTGAATTTTTATAGAGTAATTTTTATAATTTTTTCGAAATTTTACTAGTAAAAAAGTTTGGGCTCTATTCATGCTTATTATGACGTCAAACATGGAGAGTTTATGTTAATCGTACTTTTTATCTGTATATGTTTCAATGATCCAATGGGAGAATGCTGCAGAATCAACAAATTGTTTGTTAATTGCTTATGTTAATCATATCTATCGTCTGGCAAAGGTAATTGAGAATACCCGTCCCTCCTCCTGAGTAATCCTTAAAAGCTACTCAAATGAGTCTAAACGAAGGAGTCCCATTACATTCGGGTGCGCAGAAACTCAAGTCAAGTCACATGTCGACTTATCATTCATTGGTACAACCGGCCGGAGGATGCCTAGAGTTGTTGGAGGCCATTTGGTAGGAAGGAGTTTTTCTTATCTGATCACTACGATGTGCAGCCTTTCTGCACAGTAGATGGAATATGTAATGTTCATTTTTTAGAGGAATATAAGGAGGTTAAGGTTGAAGTTGATTAGTCATGATGACCATTTTTGTATACTGTGCAAATCTTGTATTCAACTTCAACATCCCAATATTCCTCTAAAGTATGAACCATTACATATACCGTCTATTTGTGCAGACAGGCAGCACATCGTATAAGTGATCAGATAAAAAAGCTCCTTCCTACCGTATAATGGCTTCCGAGCACTGTAGGCTTCAACCTCCATAAGGCTGTACCCTTATCAGGTCTTAATTCGTGACTTTGAATAATAAAGTAGTAGATATTTTGCTAGTATCCCTGATAGGCATATCTTTTTGTAGTCGTAACAGATTTTTATGCCTATCTTTCGCTTCCAGATCAACTCTTCTTTCAGTTGATAAGGACAAGGAAGTAAAAGGAATCAAAGTCCTCAAATAATGTAATGCTTATGATGTTGCATGGACCCTAACTAATGAGGTAGGTAAGGTGGTAGATCACTGTGCCAATTCCTTAACTAATTTTATAAATTTCATATAACATTAATTTAATTTATTATGGTAAAAAGTGAATGTATATTTGAAACTTAATAATTTCAGAAGTATCAAATCTATCTGGTAACTAACACTAGTTATAATTAATTCAGTATTTACAAAGTGTGAGTAGAATTAACCGTTATTGAACTGGTCAATCATTCATATATGGTTAATTTTATTAAAACAATTTTTCATAAGCATAAAGGTGTTTTAGCAGTTCTTCGATCTTTGACTTAAAAACTCCATCTTTTCCGTGAAGAATGCCTGAGTTGTGAAGCTATGGTTTATTCAGTTTCTTACTTCATGATTTAAGCTGAATAGAATGAATTCGCAGGACTCGTCTTTCTTGGTATCAATTGTCAGTGACAATTAAAAATTGCAGGAGATTAGTTAAAACTTCAAATAATTGCAAGTTAATATATTTATACAACATCCATCAAAAATTTATAATCCACCAACGCAAATCGAAAATTGATGATAAAAGTGATAAAAAGGATGGAAGGTACCATTTTGTAATATTTTAAGGAAAACGATATCAATTCAGTGACAAAAGGGGAAAACCCATTCAAACTTTTACTTTTAGACTCACTAACTGTGATGAGGAAAATCACGATCTTAATCAAAATTGGATGGAGTTTGTCTATATTTGTAATATGGAAATGGTACTTGCATAATTATGTATTTGTTAATTAATCAAAAGTTTATATTAATAATGACTTGAGCCTTTCAGAAATTACTTAGCTAAAAAATACCATTGGGTATTGCTGTGAAGAGTTACAGGAGAATGGAAGAATCCTAATAGCCTGATTATATGAAGCTTTAATACTGTAGTGCATGATCGAATTGATGTCCGAAGAATCAGATTATGTTCTTCCCTCTTTTATATTCATAAATTTCTTTTACTTAAATTTTTTAATGTGGTTTATTGACAACTGCTATCAAATATTAGTTTATGAAATTTTAATTCAGTATACAAGAAGGCATATATATATAGGAGAGCGCTCCTTGGAAAACTTACCCTTATTGAAAAACTGGAAAACTTTTATAATTATACATCAACCGCATATTTTATATATCAACTGCACATGTACTTCTCAATAAAAA
>JAUEJK010079619.1:0-11892 GCA_032274865.1 Eryngium alpinum | reverse complement strand
AGAGTTACATGTGTAGATGATATAGATAAAATAACAGAAGGATAAACAGACTTATCCTTAACCCTAACAAACTTATCCTTAACCCAGCCTAATCGTTAACCCTAACTTCTTATAATTATCTTATACAACATATATACCCAGTGTTTATCTCCAGTGTTTATCTATAACCAACTGTATCTTATCAAAGATCAGTTATACTATAATAATAATAACTTTTTATATAACACAATATACTAAAATTTATATTTAAATATTCATATTTAATAATTATTAGATATTAAATATTTTTTCCTAATTTAGTTTAAAATTATAAATTATTTATTTCTTTATATATTTATATATTTATTAATTTTAATATGAAAAGATAACAAATAACTTATGGTCAAAATTATAGATCGAATATTTACTTGGTAACATTTTTTTTTATAAATTGCTTATTTAAAAATAATGAAAAAATATTTTTTTAATAAATTAAGCCTTTTTATTGTTTAGTACTCATCATTTACGTATTTATACATATGAAATTTCTTTACAAAATTAAGTTCTAACTAAACCCTTGTAGTTGACACATATTTTTTATCGAAGAGTGTTATTAACTCTATGTTTTTGAAGATTGAATCCTCCCTCTATTTTGTTGGAAATTTTGTTGTATTTTGGGAAACCTATATGTTTTCTTCAACATTGAACTATTGGAATCCATATAGCTATAGAAATGATAATAAGAATGCCTTTGTTACTCTAGTGTAAATTGTTTGTATTTGTTCTAATACACATGGTATGCACATTTATTGCTGATGTGTATCTATTTTGTGTTCGATTAATTTATAATTAATCTATATAAATGGCGTAATACATGTAAATAATTAAATCTCTGATTATAATTAAACCAAATTTTAGGTGATTTAATTAAATATTGGTTTAAGGGTCTATTTGACATGAGACATATTATGGACACCATTGGTAAATTAAATTTTTATGAGAGGCTGAAATGTAATTATGGGAATATAGAAGAATTATTTCCTTCTTATATATAAATGGTGATGGTCCTTATTTTGTCATACGTCCTATCTTTTCTCCATCCTATTTAAGAGAAAGCGATATACGGAACTTTGGTTAAAGTGGAAGAAATCACTCATAATCTTAATCTCTTTAAGAGAAAGCGATATACGGAACTTTGGTTAAAGTGGAAGAAATCACTCATAATCTTAATCTCTTTTCATCTGTCACTCAATTATGGATTCAGGTACGCTTCCACATCTAATTTAGTACTCATATGATTAATGAGGAGTTCGATCCTCATACTTATGTTTCTAACAATTGGCATCGATGCCTACTCCTTGATTATTTAAGTGATAATAATTATAAATTTGATGAATTGGGCGTATATATAGTTTCCATAAATTAGTAGTTTTTTTGCCGTTCCCTTCTGATTATAAATGTTTATTACATTTTTGGACATAAATTATTCTAATTTCACTTTATGAATTCGGTGGAGAGGATTAGCACTTGTTTATTCTATATATGTACGTATTATTAGAGATAATATTATATTAACATTTATACCTATATATTAAATCAGAACCAAAGATCTTTCGTCGTCGTCGTCACCCTTTAAATAATTATAATATTAATTTTTATTTTAAACCTATATATTAAAGCAGAACCAAAGATCTTTCATCGTCGTCGTAGTCGTCACCCTTTAAATAATTATAATATTAATTTTTATTTTAAAAATTATTAAATAAGAATCATTTCGATATTAAAACTCAATTATCAACATTAAACCTAACATCACCCAAACACTTCAATTCACCTTATCTATTAATATAATGAGAATCCTTTCAAAATTAAAACTCAAACATTATTAATAAACCTAACATAAATCAAATACCTCTAATATGATCTAATTAACTAAGAAACAAGTATCCTACTTTTAAAAAAATATTTATCTCATTACAAAATTTTAATATATTAGTAAAAATATTATATTTAAAAATAATTTATATAATAATATATTAAATTAAAAAGTCATCCGTGCTTTGCACAGGGTGAATGACTTGAGAAAGAAGTTTGCATTAAAAAAAATGGATTGATAATGCTAAAAAGATGCAAGCTTACTTTGATGCTCAAGTTATAAAGCAAACAAAATGTCTTGGTTTTATTAAAAATAGCAAAAGCCAAAGACTAGTTGGTTTTTATGAAGGAACCAAACTGAAAAAGATTTAATTTGTTAAAGAAAAGAACAAATAATTTGATTCAAATAAAAACCCTTAGATAAAGCTATATCCTTACACCTATGATTGTGAAACCTTGTTCTCTGACACTGAAATTTGCATTGATGATGTTGAAAGTGATAACACTTCGTCAAAAAAGCTTAAACAAGTCTCAATGCAGTGAAAGTGAAAGTATATCTAATCTATCTGAATCCAACAGAAAAAGGAATGGAAAACAAAAGAACAATGAAAACAATGATAGGAAATCTTGTTGGAAATCTGGAAATGAAAATCGTTTATCTTTTCACTGTTCAGTACAAGAAAGCATAAGTGAGAGCAAGTTACTTGAGACTGTCACTGAGGCTGAAATGGAAGAAGCTCTCATTGAGACTGAGAATTCTTCCACTTCAGGTGATTTGTTAATTAATGAGGGTGTTTGTGTTTGCTTATAAGCTGCTTATAAGTGGAAAAGTAAAAAGATTTATGAGGGATGCTTATTTTTTTTACCACTTATAAGCTAGCTTATAATAAAAAACAAACAGGGCCAATATGTTTGATGATAAAGTCTCAACCACTTCTTTCACTGATAAGCATAAAAGCAAACATATACTGAATACGAACATTTCCACAACTTCAATAATAAACAAACTTACCTCATTGAATGTTAGCCCATAAATCAATAAATCTTCCACAAAGTATGCAATATCAAGAACTGCACAAAAAGCTTCAGGACCCAATACTTCTTGGGTACCAAAGGAAAATTAATTTCCTTATTGTGTGCATGGCAATGTGTCTCGTGACATCTGGATTCTTGATAGTGGATGTTTAAGGCACATGACTGGGAATAAAGCTTTACTCACAAAGTTTGAAGACAGAGCTGACCCTTAGATTACCTTTGGTGACTCTGGTAGAGGAAAGACTATGGGATATGGCTCAATTTTCTATGGAAATATGGTTCTAGAAGATGTTATGTTAATGGCCTTGGATATAATCTTCTCAGCGTCAGTCAATTTTGTGACAAGGGTTTTGAGGCAAGGTTTAATAAAGGGGTTTGTTTGTTCACTCACAAAGAGGTGAAGTTTCCAGCAATGAGAGGTGTAACAGTAGGGGATGTCTATCAAGATGTGTTTGACAGTTCTTCAAATACAGAAGTTTCTTGTTTTCTAAGCAAGGCATCTCCAAGTGAAAGTTCACTGTGGCATAAAAGACTGAGTCACTTAAACTACAACAGTTTGAATGATTTAGTTAAATTGGATTTGGTTGTTGGCTTGCCCAATAATGAATTTGTGAAGGAAGATCTGTGTGATGCTTTCCAAAAAGGAAAGTAGTGAAGACTAAGTTTCAGAAGCAAGACCATTTCTTCAGTGAAAGCACCTTTGGAGTTGATTCATATAGATTTATTTAGTCCCGTGAATGTTATGTCAGTCTCAAGAAAGAGATTTGCATTGGTGGTTATTGATGATTATTCTAAGTATGCTTGGGATTTCAACACTCAAAGGATGAAGTACCAGTGAAAATCATAGAGTTGCTCACTCAGTAAGAAATTGAGGCTAACAAGCTTATCAAATGCATAAGGAAATTGACCCAAAATTTCAAAAATAAAACAATAGGGAAAAAAAGAGAGAAGAAAAACAATGACTAGAGAGGAAAAAACATAAGCTAGAGACAAACTATGTGGCAAGGTTATACATACATAATTTATCAGTCAGATTTGCAGTTTGTTGCAAAGTCAATTTTCGCTGGATTCACCAACTGAGCTGATGTAAAAGTGGCTTGCTTTCTGTAAGTTCGTTAAAAGCTTAAGCCTAGTGATGCTTTTACTAACACAATTTATCTAAAAAATTATATTTACAGGTTAATACAATGGGTAGATATTTATCTATCGTACCAATTTCATTAATATGGATATAAGTTCTATTTTTATCAAAGGTGAGTATTATCCATGTCAGGTCGAATTAAATTTTGTATTTACTAACCAGATGCAAATGCCTCGACTTGGGATAGATTTGGTTATGCCAGCAAAACACTTGAAGTGAATCTTTAAGGTGATTGAAAGGACAAGTCAATGCAAAAGTACCATTTGTAGTTCAAACTCTTTTAGAAGCTTAAATGCCTGTTTCCTGACCCTTATCGATAATTCCTCCATCCGTTTCTTTGATTTAGTATACTTTCTGTGCCACTTCTGCTGATAGATACATTCTGTAATAGGGAGAAGTCATTTTATTTGGGTGGAAATGCAATGAGACAAATCGAACAGAACATGTTGTTAAGTTTGAGTAGTTTCTTTTAACATGTTTATCATCCGTATCTAAATCACTATTTAATTTCTATAATACAACTAGAAAAAGAAACACCACTAACTATTTTATAATACAAAATCCAAAACACCAGTTAATTATATACAATTGTATCAGCATAAGCTTGTAATGATATTCTACGACAATTTCATTCTCAACCACGGTATATAGAATATAATGAAATATGTATTGTTCCTCATACAGTCTGTTTTATTATTTGTTTGTACATCTTGACAACTTACTAGAGTTTTAGATCATCAAGTGGCTTTATCTATCCTGACGGATACCCTCTCCCCATGGTGACTCCTCGATCTGGTAACCAGAAGTCCACATAAACATGTAGTACTCAATAACAAAGGAAGGCACAGATTGAGCATAAAAGTGTCTGTAGATATGAATATGCTTGAGTAAAGAGTGGGCAATTGTATGTCATAAAGGACAACAGTTATGCTCTGGCTATATATTATCACATAAAAAGAGCCGAACATTGTGCTTAACTAGAAATCTAGCAATAAAACATGTTTAAATACTATTACATACCTTAAATTATGTGTACTCATCTATCGTATGTTGTAATAATTTAAATATAATATCACATAAAACATGTGTTATTGATATATAGGCAGTGGCGGATCTAGACCTTCAACTAAGGAGAGCCCAATAAAAGGGCCAGTAAGGAGGGTCCAACAATTCTGAGGGGCCTGGTCTATTTTATAGAAAGTACCTACAAGTTTAATGTAAAATAACGAGTTGTTAATGACAGTGCTGAGATTAGAAACACAGATCAAGTAAGTGAAAACCTTAAAACATAACATTATACCAACTGGTATTTGGTTGAAAGCTACTTATAGAACTCTACTTATCCAAATTTAAGGGGGTCCGGTGACCTTGCTTGCCTTAAACTAGATCCACCGGTGTATACAGGTATATATAGAGAGTTATACTCACGAAAAATCTAGAAATGTTCAAATCTCAGTGTTAAATATGTATACATCATTGACTCTTTGGACTAAATATGTACGATTCAAAAATTGTATACTTGTTCAACACGTTCAACACTAGGATTCAACATGTTCACATTTGTGTTTACCAGACCCTAAACACACACAGAGGTAAGGAATGATGGAGATGGTTCATTGACAAATTGCAGCAGAGTCCTATTGACGTTATTAAGAGAAAAACCTTATGATTAGGTTTGAATTGATGCATTAGTGTTAGCTGATCTTGTGCTGTATTATGTTTACCGAGATTTCTTTTTGGTCGATGCCAAGAGAAATATATTGGAAACATTTTATAAGTTTGTAAACCAGTATTTTAACATTCTAAAGAAAAGACGTTTAACAATGATGCAGGCAAAAATAACCCCAGGATGCATATGATGTAATTCACGACAAGGCAAGGAAATTACCCTGAACAGCTATCTGAATGAGCCTGGCAAACACAGCAAACACATGAATATGCGAAGACGTGCAATTCGCTGAAAAAGAACGAGTAAGAAATGTCAGCATCATCGGTTTTAAAAAGAGAATCTAGAATACCGAAACATCCCCCCTCTTTATGTTTCGAAGAAACTTTAAACGCATAAACCCAAATGTTATACTTAATTAAGGAAGTTGATTACTATATTCATTAGCAACTTCGCCACTCTTTGCATATAACATCTTAGACTTAATCTCATAATGTGAATGCGATTACCCAATGTTTAATCGAGTTCTTACCAGTTAATAACAAATATCAACAACATACTCATCTGTTCTTGACCCCTTTCCAGATGAATTCTTCTTCGGAACTCGATCAACACTAGCTCTATTTAGTTTCCCAATATTCAGTTGACCCATAGATGAAGAATTTCAGTTAGCATGATTTTGTTTGCTGGCTGGGATAATAAGTTAGCCTACAATACAACTAATAGCAGAAACTATAGAAAGAACATGTTAACAAGGATAACTAATGATTTAAAACAAAATAATTGTTAACCATTAATGCTCTAATAGTAAATTAACAAAGTACAGATATGTACCTGAGACGATAATCTTTGTTTATATCAATTTGAAAGATCTGGAGAGGCAATTCACGACTACAGAGAAAAATAATTGAGATGGGAAATCGTTGGGACAAGGGACGCACCTTCCTCTTCTCCAAGTTGGTGCAAAATCTTATCGTATCACTTGATTGTTTGTTTTAGTTATAGTTTTCTTACTATTTCTTTTCTTAATCAAACAGAGAAAGTGTAGTGTTTTATTTTACAGCTAGTTGAATTTACTACCAAACAGACTGTAAACGTAATATCTGATTGTATTGAGTATTAATATTGTGCTACAAAGAAAAAACATGGTTTAAGATTCACTAGATGGACCGATACAATTGATGGTCCTTCCAATTATAGTTGAGACCTCCGGTCAATTTGAAACTAGTAAACAAACTGATTATTATTTCTAAAAATTCAATATCAATATGAACAATTACTAATTCAAAAAAATTAATATTAGTGGGAATGCCCATGTAAGTTAATTGGATTTATATAAAATTTAGGAATCGGGAGTTGTTAATTTTTTGTCCAATTTTATTGTTTTCTCAATTTATATGCTAAATCTCAGAAGTCATTTGCTAATTGGTTAGTATGTTACCAGTTTAGGATCACCCTAAAGATATCTTTTAATCCTTTATGATGATCATACTTTTCTTCTGTTTTAAAGTGATCATAACCGAAGTTTGCACTCGTATTGCCATAAATTCAAGAAACGAATAACCAAAACTTAAGTCATATATCACATACTTGAATGTTTTCATTGGTCATTTGCATTTTCAAATATAGAGTGCTTCCAGTGTGAGCCATGTGTATTATGAAATGATTTTAGAACATTCACCTGCATTATTGAAGCATTTACATCAAGCTATAAGCTACAGATCGGTCATAAATTGAAAGGAGAATAAGGGAAGCCTTGCATAGTAAATCGGGAAAGAAAACAATATATGATTTATGAAAGGATAGACACCTACTTTAATTCTTATGTTAAGCTTATATACAAATTCAGGTATATTGAAAGAGAGGGCATAAATATTTTAAATGGACAATACAACGGATAAATAAGCTACACTTGGAGCAAAAAAAGTTAACAAGTACTTCATCTAGGATCTGAGACGTGTAAAACTTGTCAATCAAGGGAATCGAAAAGTATGAATACAGGTGCGAGAATACATATGCAGTGCAGTTTAACTTTGATTCAATATATTTAAAAACATACACTATAAGAAAAATGGGCATTTCCGACGGACCATAATTTAGCTAACAATTTCTGACGAAATCAAAAGGCGTCGGTAGTTCTTCCAGTTAACGTACTAACTTTCGACGGATTTGGACTTCCGTCGCAAATAAAATTTCAATATAATTAAAATGAATTCTTTATTTGGACAAACTGAGTGATGTGGCTTTTACGACGGAATTTAACTTTCATCGGAAATTAGCTTATTCAAATTATTAATATTTTATTACTTTCTGACAAAAATATAGTGTAAAAATACAATAAAAAAATATAATATAGGTAACAAATAAAGTGTAAAAAGAGAAAAAATTCTTACAATAAACTCGTTGACAATGAAATCCCACCAAGTGGCAACCTAACATGACGTGCGTACGCATAATAGCAAGAACCATATGCAATATCGTCAGGTCTTCGATCCTGAAATGTCAGTTGTTCATTCAATAGTATACATATATTCAATTGTAAACAAACAAAATACGTTACTAATTTGGATAGTTCACTTATGTTGTATTTATGGTGTTGGTGTTGATGGATAAAAAAAACGATTTGTTCTCATTTTTACTTATATTCAGTGTAAAAATGGCCTAAAATAGCAAAAAAATTAATTTATAAGGTAATTCAATGGAAATAAAACACATTACTAGTTTAGATAGTTCATTTATGTTATATTAAGGGTGTCGGTGTTGATGGATCAAAACAAATCGATACATTATCGTTTTTACCTCAATTTAGCCTAAAAGGGGCCTAAAATAGCCAAAAAATAATAATTTATAAGGTAATTTGAAGGAAATAAAACATGTTACTAGTTTGGATAGTTAACTTATGTTGTATTTATTATGTTGGTTGATCGAAAAAATCGATCCATTATCTTTTTTACCTATATTTAGCGTAAAAAGGGCCTAAAATAGCGAAAAATTAATTTATAAGGAAATTCGAGGGAAATAAAACATGTTACTAGTTTAAATAGTTCACTTATGTTGTATTTACGGTGTTGGTGTTGATGGATTGAAAAACAAATCGATCCTTTATCGCTTTTACCTAAATTTAGCCTAAAAATGTCCAAAAATAGCGAAAACATTAGTTTATAAGATAACTTGAGGGAAATGAAACATGTTACTAGTGCAGATAGTTCACTTATGTTATACTAAGATTGTTGGTGTTGATGGATAAAAAAAATTAATCTGTTATCATTTGTATCTACATTTAGCCTAAAAAGGGCCTAAAATCGCAAATAAATAAATAAATTATAAGGTAACTCGAGGGAAATAAACCACGTTACTAGTTTGGATAGTTCACTAATGTTGTATTTATGATGTTGGTGTTGATGGATAAAAAAATCGATCAGTTTTCAATTGTACCTAAATTTAGCCTAAAATGCGTATTGGCTCAGGGCAATTCACTTATTTAAGCAAGTACATTGAATAAGTAATGAAAAAAAGCATATAGTATTTTTCACAGTAATAAATAATTAACTTAGTAAAGGTAGTCAACACTTATGCTCGTCTAGTGAGCCGAATAATGTGTGGTGCCTCAGAGATGTCGCCAAAGATCACGCTAGAATAATCCTAACCACGACGTAGTCTGGCAGCCGGCTCCTCTCCATCAACCGTGCCTACAGTAGCACTATCAACTCCATCGCCTATACGTGCTCCACTACCATGATAATCATGGTGATCCTTGTCAGACTCTTTGTCAGAATCTTCACTATCACCGTACATGGAATCTCCACAAGAGTCTCCCCTCCAAAAGTAGCGGACGTCCCCCACCTCTACCGCTCGTGGTCGATCCACCATGGCTCTTTCCGCTGCTTCCGCTAGGACTAGAACTCCCACCACGACTGCCGCTCCCATCACCTCGTGTGGAAGTGGAATGTCCACCCCTCGATCCTCCCGACACGCCCATAAAAGCAATTGTAATGATGAGCGAGAGGTAGAATAAACACCAAAATAAAGCCTACATAAATGTATTTAAAAAAAATTATACACATATGCATATAAACAATCACTAGTGCTCCAAAACACATAAATGATCACATACAAAAAAAAATCTAATTTAAATTACCCACACACATAAACGATCACTACGTCTCCAAAAAACACATATACGTGCACACACACACACACGAACACTCACAAACACACATTGCCTATACACACACATGCACTCCCTACACACACACTGCCTATACACACTGCACAGACACTACATATATACACACACAATGCATATACATGTACAGACACATAAAATAATTCGGTATATATACATATACACCCATACGAATTCGCATATATACATACACAAACAAAATCGCACATACACATATGAAATAAACAGAAAATAACGAATAATTAAAAGGTTTAAGGGAGAAATTATACCCGAAAAAAAGCCCTAATTAGTTTCTTAAACTCATTCCAATCTTTTATAAATCCATTTGTAGGTGTACGTGTCATTGATTTTGAGAGGGAATAAGAAAACTTCGGCCTATTTATAATTTTTTATCTTCTGTCGCGTAAAGGGGGAAGAACAAAACCTAAGTGTTACGTCCAACTTGCGACGGACACAGCTAAATTCGTCACAAATAACAAAACAATGTCGTCCCACTTACTGTATTTAAGCGGATTATTTGAATTTTGGTGAAAATTTAAATCTCCCATACAATAAACTTGCAACGGACCAAACACTATCCGTTGCAAATAACTAACGACGTCGTTTTGTTAAAATTACTAATAATAAATACAAACTTGAGACGGAATCAATATTGTCCGTCGCAAATAGCAAAATGACACTATTTTTTATTTTGTCTTGGACACTGATATTTATTTGATGTTTACGTAAAGGACAAAAAACACCATTTTGTTAACTTGCGAGGGAATCTAAAATTCCGTCGTAAGTTAGGATTCAGATTTTCTATTTTTTTTTGTCGTTTTAAAATTATTAATATATACTAATTAATTAAATAATATTTTTTTATATAAATGTAATTTAATCATATTTTTTAATTAATATTATAATAATTAAATTAAAATTATAGATTTGAAAAGTGTTAGGGTTAATGTTTAAGGTTTAAGGGTTGTGGTTTAGGGGTTGGGTCTGGGGGTTGAGGTTCAGGAGTATAAAACAATAATTTTTATTTTTATTTTTATGTGTCATAAATTGTGTAAGTTTATATGCATGACATTTTATTTCACAAAATTTTAACAAAAAAAGGTAGTAAAAATAAATTTGGCATTTGAAAATTAATTTTGCATTTGAGAATGATGTAATTGCGATAGACTGGAAAATATCTGTCGCAAGTTCATCATGAGACTTGCGGCAGAATTTGTCACATCCGTCGCAAGTACTTGGGATTAACTTGCGACAGATTTTTGCAGTACGTCGCAAGTTGATCCTCTAGTTTTTTACAATAGGTTAGTTTTCAGGTTGCCCAAACCTATAAACCAACCAAAAAATAAATATTAACATAAAATTCGAACCAAAACTCCAACACTGTCATAATAGTTGAATGAAAATATATAATTTATGAAGTGAACTAATAAATTAATAGAAAAATACAAAAAAAGATTCATACAACTCAACTAATTATATGATTACGAAATTTGTTCCTCTTTTCCTCCTCCTCCTCCTCCTCCTCCTCCTCCTTCTTCTTCTTCTTCATTTACGCCACTAGGTATCCTCAAAGTAGGAGAGAAAAGAGAAATCAATCGTTATTATATTTGATGGCATTTCTCTTCTTCTTCTTCTTCTTCTGTTAAATAATATAAACACAAAATAGATTTGCAGAGGGGGGGTGAATGCAAATCTAATCCCAAATTTCCAAATTAAAACTAATCTGCAAACAAACAAGAAAACAAATAGAAAACCACAAGCAAGAACAAGTAATTTCAAAGTTTAACTTTCATTAAAACTTTGAGGGTTTTCTCTGAGGTAAAACTCAGCTACAAAATCTCCAAATCAATGGAGCTGCAAAAGTTACAAAATGAGCTACAAAATAACTTCTCAAAGACCTTAAACAGATCTGAGCTTCTCTCTCACTAAGCAACCTAAATCTCACTAAGAGCTTCTACTTCTCTCTGTAATACTATCTCTCAAGAAAATACAATTTGTGTAATACAGTTC
>JAUEJK010079511.1:0-11893 GCA_032274865.1 Eryngium alpinum | reverse complement strand
TATGATGCTAATATATATCATTATTATATATTATTAAATAATTTATTTTTACTAACTAATACCTTATTCACGATATTCAAAATAATTTATAAAATAAAAATATTATTTTAACTTTAATTTATATATTTTTAATTAATATTAAAATTAAAATCATATTATTATTTAAATAATATAATATTTTTTTATCTTTTTTAAAGTTATAAATCAATGCTAATATAATATAATTATATAATATTATTATTATTTGTGTAGTTCTTATATTTAAGAAATTACTTATGGTTTATGTAACAAAACTATAATATAAAATTATGTCACTTAGTAACTAAAATTGGCAGACTACTAAAAATGATGTATCTGTCGTTTTTATCTTTAGGCGGGAAATTTCCCGCCCACGAACTTGAATCTGAATGTGGAAGCGGAACTAATTGTGACGGACTCCGTCGCTTTTAGTGTCCGCAAAAAATGACTCCGTCGAATTTAACAGCGAGGAAACGGTCAATCCTGAGATTTAATAAAAATGACTCCGTCGTTTTTACTAAGTCCGTCGTATTTGGTCCGTCATTTTTACCCCCTTTTGTTGTAGTGCATTCCTCCTAACTTTAACGATTTCCAATTTTTAGAATATGTTATAATTAGAACATTTCACTCCTAAAGCATCTTTTTAAAAATAAATAGCATGTGTGTAATTCAAATTTCGTTTGCAAATGGTTTGTTGGTAAAAATTGATCTAACTTAAAATTGGTTAGCAATGGAATATTATATATTTAAATAATATACATATATAATACAAACATAATAACAAATTATTTTTTATTTCTTAATTGAGTATTTTATTAAAAAAATATTTCTAAATAAGATAAAATTCAAATTAATTAAAATAATAATAATTATCTCTCTTCTATTTAAAAGAAGATATTTTCAGAAATATTTTCATATCATCATTTTCTCAAGCAAAAGGGAACGGTTTGATATACGTAAATTTTAAATTTCATTCTACTTGAATTTTTTATTATTTGTTTGTTTCATATAAATATAAATATCTTTTTAGCAGCTTGTATTTGAAAGTAATTAATTTTTATAACTAAATGTAGGGCCATCATTCATGGACCTCGAGCATTTGACGAGTTTAAAAAATATATTTAGTATATTTAAAATCAATTCATGTAGTAATCGATTCATGTGTGTTGCGGATAAAAATAATGTTCAAATATAAAGCGTACCAGACTATGCGAAGGTTTGAAGTTGATCACCTTGAGCTTCTCGAACAATCTCCACAAAATCTGTAAAAATCGGTGGGATGGTCTCATTGGAGGGACTCGGATGCAAGAATAAGTAATCTGAATTATCTCTGTATTTACTGAGTTGGAGCTAAAATTGCGTACCTGATTTACGAAGAATAAACCATTTATATAGGTATGGATTAGGGTTTCATATCTTTATTAGAAATTAGAATCCTATTTTAGATGGTAATTCCCTTTACCTTACCTCTTCTTTCTTGCCACCCAAGATTAGGAATCATTACTTGATTTACCTACTAGATTCATTCCCTTATTTAATATTACCTAGATTCGTTCTAGGGTTTCTGCACTTCCTTAATAAGTCCCGCCGTATTGGGCTTCATAGGAAATCTGCTTCTCTTCTGATTTGGACTGCTTTATTCTAACTCAGATCCGGATCGTGTCTACTCAGTCCTTATTGGGTCGATCCCTATTTTTGAGCCCCTACATTTGCCCCTATTTTCGAGGTGATTTATCCCTCAGAAATAAGACTCGTTTCGTACAAAAAATCGGGTCCTTGTAAAAATTTTCCGTCCTGATTTTCCTCCTAGGCATGCACGCCTAGGAGACCCTCCTTTTAGCCACCTTGGCGTGTTTTTGTTGCCTCTAAACATCTCCATAGGCGTTGGCGCCTAGGGGAACTATACCACCCTATATTGGCGCTTCATAGCTTCACTTAGACGACTACCTAGGCGTTCCACGCCTAGGAGAGCTTCTTATTCCCTCCATTTGGCATTTTCTCTTGCTTTTTTCCCCTTTCCCCTTTCCCTAGGCGCTAGCGCCTAGGAGACTGTGTTAACGCCCACCTTGGCGCTTCAACTAGTGTGCTAGAGATCCTCCTAGGTGTTTTACGCCTAGGAATCCATATTTTACCCATCTTGCGTCTTCCTCCCTCCTAGATACATTCTTCTAGGTGTTTAACGCCTTGGAATGTTGAAAGATGAGCACCTTGGCATTTATTGAAGTTTCACAACCTTATCCCTAGGCGCGCACGCTTTGGGTTTATTATTCTTTTGCCTTATCGTTTTGTAAGGGCTTCTTTTCCCCCTTTTAGGCGTGATATACCCTAGAGGTGAGAATATTTGATATACTATGGAGTCTCTCCTTGGCTAATGGAGATACTATCCATTTCGTTCGATACTTCTAGACGTAGAATGCCTAGGGGTTCATTCCTTCCCCACCTTGACGGTGTAAAGATTGGATGAGAATTTCCTCTTAGCGCGCACGCCTAAGAGCCTCTAGTTACCTAACCATGCTGGCCTAGGGTTTGTATGTTACCAACCATGGCATAAGCAATGACCTCCCTTGGCGTCATACATCAATAGATCTTTCCTGTAGTTCACCTGGGCGTTATAACATTCTTCATTTAAAATCTTCAAGGTGTCCAAACGTCAAACTTTTATTACCTTTGCCTCGGGAAGACCACATGTCAACATGTCGGGTCCACCTGAAGACCCCTGACATTCTTCCTTTTCCAATATAAGAACCTCATCTGCTTCATTTCATTTCACAACTTCCACATTTCAAATATTTCTCTCTATCTGATTTCTATACTTCTCTTTCAACCTCTCATTCACTAAATGTCTTCTTATAAGATTCCACTGGCCCACTCTTCTCGCACTTCCTTAAGCGATCTTCTGGCTTTTTCGAGGATCGGGTTTTCTCCTGAAATCGACGTAGAACCTTTTAACTTCCCCAGCACTCTTACTCCTCAAGAGGTCGAGTATCTGGCTCAGGCCTTCGATATAAAGGGAGATTACGAAGCAGTCGTCCCTTCTCCAACTGACCGTCCATACAGATGGAATGGTCTCCTCTGTGTCTTTAAGGAGTCCCTTCTCTCGGGGCTCTGTATTCCATTTTACGACTTTACCTACCGCATTCTGGCTGAGGCGCGTACCTCCCCAGCCTAACTGCATCCCAACGGGTACAAAACCATCCATACCTTCTTGGGGGTCTGCAAAATGAAGAATATAGAGCCTACTGTAGGTATCTTTAGAAGGATATTCCAGTTTAAAAGCTGCTCTCCTCTGGAAGGATGGAACACCATCAAGCACCACCATAACACTCCTTTTGTCTTTGCCACGACTTCTATGCCTGAGTCTCTATCGGGTTGGAAGTCAGAGTATTTCTTTGTTCATTGGAAGACTGGGCAATGGGCGTCCCATGTCAGGACTGCTTTTGGCGCGGCTCATGAAGGGCTCTCCAAATAGCTAAGGCTAAGCCTCGATGAAGAAGAGGCGGTGAAGTCTCTGCAGGAGGGTGGATCTACCCTCCACTACATGTCTATCCTCAGGACAGACAAATATCAAGAACTGGAACTCTCCGGCCTTTCTCTCGAGGGTAAAGATCTTCTACCATAGTCTTTTAATCCGTCTCCTTGCATCTCTTATAATCTGATCGATCCTTTTCTTTTCCTTTGCATCTTTGGAGCTCGTCAAACCCATGCTCCAGAAGAGGACCACCAAGGCGGAGGCTCCTCTTTCTACCTCCAAGAAAGCCCTCCGCCACCGCACTGTATCTGAGTCTTCCTCTCTCCAGAGGATGCCGTCTTCTCCGTCAATTAGGGGATTCGTGCTAAAGACTCAATAATAGGTCACCTGTTGTTGGCCCAGGAATGGTTTGAGGGGTCCATTACTCCTTATGATAAGAACACCATGGAGTCCTTGACTCCCTCCGAGATTAGTGTCCAAGGGGCTCAATCCTTGGCACACGTATATTTCATACTTAGTAAATTAATTTGAATAATATATTGACTGTGGTGTTGACCTTGTTGCTTTTCTTCCTTTCTGTGTAATTGAACTGCTTTTTCCAGGCAGGCGTCCAACAAATGAATAGGATGTGCGCTGCTTCCGCCCAGAGTGACTTAAGGTATACTGAATTGAGGGCTCAGATATCGACTACTTTAGTCCAATCTGAGAAGCTTCTTCAGCAGAATCGGAGCTTGGAAGAGGAAGGAAACCGGCTTCGTCGTGAGGCAGAAGCTCTCCATACTCAGGTAATTCTAGACTTCCTTTCCTCGGACGAGTATAGGCAGAGGAAGCGGGCCACAACAGCTAAGATGCGCCAGCGATAGTACAATGGTTGCTGGGATGCCATTATAGACTCTCTTCACGAGCAACTTCCGTCAGTCGATCTTTCATCCTTGAGTTGCCCGGTGGAGAGAGATGATGCTCCCTCGGATACTGATGAGGAAACTCCCTATATATAGCTCTTATCATGTACTTTCTTCTTTTTGTATCTCGTATCCAAGTTCATATAATATAATTACTTTCCAGAGATCTTATTGTCTAAAGTTATAAAATCCAAATGGTTTCTCTTATTGATACGAATACCCCAAAATATAATATTTTCTTAATAATAGTACTTAAATTTCCAATACTATACGGTCAACATGACCCTCCACCACTAAAGCTTAAAGATTAATAAAAATGACATATGCACTTTCCTTGTGCACTTCACATCCCTCTTCTTTAGATATGAATAAATCCTCACCTGAGCACCACATGTAGTCTCCAAAAGCCTCCATGAATCTTTGCTTCAGGTCTCGATAACAACAGACACCCTCCTTTGGTAGCTTCTCATACCATCGATAGGCCCACTTTTTCAAAGTTAACGGAAGTACCTTGCACTTGAGATCCTCAGATATTTCTTGTCCCAGACTTTGAGATAACTCCTGTAGATGAAGTATCAGATCGGTCATTCCATCATAGTAAGGCAGACGGCTGGTGTCAAATCCTTCAGGTAACTTCGTAGCTTGAATCCTCTTGGTAAATGGACTACATAGCTCATTTGTCCCTTCTATGTAACGTCGAGTCTGTGACGCTTTCATCTCTAGAAACTCTTTATCTCTGTCATGGAAAGGTTGTATTTCTCTTCCCATATTATTTGAAGCATACCCCTAGATCTCATCTGTTCCATCTAACGTGGGATAACTTACCGTGGCATTTACCTGAGAAACCCTGGCCTCAAATTCTCGCAACATCGGTCTCCCTAGGAGAGCAGTGTAAGCTGACCGTGCCTTCACAACCATGAAAGTTAATATCCGGGTAATGCGATAAAGGGGATGTCCCCAAAGTAACAGCTAAAGGGATACTTCCTTCTATCCAAACTTCTTTATTAGCCAAACCAAAGATGGCCCCATGATGTTCACTCAGATGTATATCTAGGTATCCCAATCGACGAAAAGTATCATAGAACAGAACATTCATCGCTTTTCCTTTGTCCATAAATACTCCTTCTGTTGATGTTGGTTTTCGTCGCTCTGGGATCGTCGCCGAGAAACCTGCAAACTGAATGAATGCGAGGAGATTTCTCCCCGATTCACCTCCGGTGTAAGAATAAGTGATGGGATCTGTATAAAGGGTTAAAATCTGAGACAAGTGTGTGTGAGTGTTAGTGTGAGTAGAGAGAGATCAGAACATGGAAATGAGGTCACTGGTGTCTATTTATAGGGATAGGAAGTAATGTTTGGTTAGGAGTCTTCCACCTTTACTGGGCAGTTAGGATAGAGTTTTGAAAAAGACGGACTCTATCATCAGTTAAATCCTAATTATCAGATAAATATGATTGATTTACAGTTAATTAGGGATAATCATGAATTAATAAATATCTAAGATATTTATCCTTTGAATATCGGAGGTATGTTGGACGTGTGGGACGGATGTCCGAATGTGGGTTGTCTTCCTCCTCCGCTCGGATACCCAGGTCTGGGTCCGAGTTCCTACAAGTCCCAGTCATCTTCCAAGTTTCACTTGGGAGATGACTTAAGATAGGACCATAGTATTATTTCCCGACAACTCGATTCGGTCTTCGCGAGTACTAGTCGGACAACGGTTACCCGAGTTCCCCTTCAGTTTCCTACATAAGATGTGAGGAGATCTGAACCCTTCATTTTGAAATCTTGATTTAATCTAGACCGTTTGATTCCATATATATATATATGGATCGTGGGGAAGAAACTCACTTTTCTTCTTCCTCCAATTTGTTCATCTTCTCTCTCCAGAAGCGAAATCACCAACTTGATTTCTGAAGCAAATTCTTTGCAGAGGTCATTTTCAAGAAGCTTTACACGATTCCAAGTAAGAATCCTTTCTTTTCTTCGTTAATTTCTTCCTATTTTGCCAACTATTAGGGTTTTGGATTTTGGGGTAAAACCCTTTTTATTTCTTTGATTTCATACGAATCAACTGGGTTTAATGTGTTTTTTGTTGCATATATGGTATGAGGATGATCAAAATTAAGTATTTTGTGAATTTTCCGGTGCAAAATACCGTTTTAAGCCAAATCCCCATGAATTATTATTTTCCGATGGCGGCGCTACGCTTTTTCGGAAACGGTGCCGTCGCTTATGGCGGTGGCGTTTCGAGTACGTTTATGTTCCTGTAGAATACCATCAGTATTCGAGCGTGACAAGGTCGGTCACATTAGAGCCCGAGAACTAAAGTTAATAGGATAGATCTTGTTAGGGCCGAATTTTCATAATGCTTGGATGTGTTTGATTAGGTAACCTTTAGTCTTGCCTGAATATAATGATTCGACCATACTCCTGGTCTAGTTATTCTTAGGATTGATACTCCAAGTGGATTCTCGGATAGTTTTAGCCGAATATTTTGCTTACTGGAAAGCCTTGGTGGTTTTATAATTCGACTATCCGGGCGACTGAGTTGGCTTTGTCCCCATAAACTTTCAAAAGGATATACAGCGCCATTTATTTCCGTATGTCATGTCCGAATACTTAATTTTAGGTTTTAATAGCTGAGTCTAGATATGTAAGCCGAATTATTTGCACATTAATTGGGCGTCTTTTCTCAGATGGTAGATCTTTTGCCTATGTCTCAAGATTCTAGTCTGACGCCCATTGACAAGCATATTGTTGGGCTTCAGGCAAATTTAGAAGAGAATACTAATGAAGTCACTTCCAGGCACATGGCAGAGTCCAGAGGTGCAGGGCCCGAGTCTCGAGTGGATCAAACTCGTACACAAGAAAAGGAAGTAGGGCCAAGTACTACGGGAGTTGGTAATATGCCTGGGACTCAAGGTGGGAATCCTGGATCTGACACTACATATAAAGATTCGGCCCGAATCTACAATGACCCCAAACACTATAGGAACATTAATCAGCCATCTAAGATTACCAAGGAAAAGATAAAGGAAATTCGGGCTGATTTCCCTCATGGCCAGAAATTCAAATACATTGCTCCCCAGCCCGGATATAAAATATACCATCATTTAAAAATCAATAGTAAGAGCGCAATTGGTATAACCAAGGCGCACCTAAAGTGTGGCCTTCGGTTTCCTCTCCACAGGGTGGTAAAAGAGGTTTTAGTAAGCCTGGATATAGCAGTCGGACAACTAGCGCCGAATGCTTATGTCCATGTGTGCGCTTATTTGAGCAGGTGCAAGGAAGCGGGCGTCAAGCCCAATGAAAAATTATTTTGGACTCAATATGAGTATAGAAGAGGGGGTACTCCGAGCATTTATAGCCTGTTCAAGAGGAGTGGAAGGCCGGATTGGACGAAGCTCTTTAAGAGCACAAAAAGAAAGGAGAGTTAATGGGTTTTTGTTAACGGGCCAGGGCTGAATAACTATAATTTCTAGAAGGATGTGGAGCCGGGCAAATGGAAGCCCGAATTAACTGAAGAGGAGAAGGCCGACTTTGAGAAGTTGTCGGCTTCTCACTTAACAGTTGTTGATACCAACATGGTTCAAGATGAATCTTTCTTGGAGTCCATTGGAGGTTAAGTCCACAAACTATGTAGCTTTCTATTCATGCCCGAATATATGATATTTGACATGATTCGCTAACTTTTTCTTTTTATGCAGTGGCTCGAAAGTCGGAGATGGAGGAGCTTCAGGCGGCTGCTCGGGCAAGGAAGGAAGAAAAGGCCAAGAAGTCGGCCATTTCCACCATCTTACCCGAAAAGAGTGCGGGAATGGGTACTGATGCTTAAAGTACTCCATCCCCTTCCAAGAGGTCGGCAACACCTACCACTAAGAAGCCGACTCCGGTGGTCGACCTGGCCAAGCCGAATTCAAAGAAAAGAGGAAGGGAGGAAAAGTTCCCCAATGAGATGATCCACTTCGTAGTTCCAGCCACCACTCATTCGGCTAAGGTCGACCAGGAGCTTTCCCAGATCATGTTCTCACCTGGGGATTCAGACATGTTTGATAAATGTCCGGTTCCCAGATAGGTGACAACCTGTTCGGGCACCTTGCAAAGGTATTTGTTTTACACTTAGCTTTATTGCATTCATTTCAGGCGTGTATTGACATGTAGCTTTTTCAGGTGGATTCTTGGGCAGCCATGGCAAGACAACGCCTTCAGAAGGCCGAGTCCGAGCTAAAAACGGCCAAGAAGGAGGTGGGGAAGGAGAAGAAGAGGGCCAACGAAGCTGAAGATCGGGGAAAGGCGGCCGAATTGAAGGAAAAGGATTTGGAGGAGATTATCCGGAAGTTAAGTCTCAGAAAGGAGAAGTCAGTGCGCCGGATTGCTCGCCTCAAATGAAGGGTCGGCCGTCATGACCGCGCTGTGGAGAAGGAGACACTTCGGGCCACTAATGCCCGAGTTGATTGCTGGAACTTAGGGCAGGCCCGAGTGTTAAAATTATTAAAGAATGAAGGTGTTGACTACACCAAATATTTGGCAGATCCAGATGAAGATCTCACTTTGTCCAAACCTGAGTAGGGAAGGGGTGAAAACAAACCGGCGCCCGAGCATCTGGATGATAAGTCTGAGGCCGACTCTTCCGAAAGCGACGGTGAAGATTGATTTTCCCGGGAATGCCCGGATGGATTTGTAACCAGATGGTATTTTTGTGGCTAATACTCATTTAACCCGGGAATACCGGTGTACTTGTAATTATGCTTTTAATGGACTAATAGGTTGGGAATCGATCGGGTATCATGCCCAAATGCACTCTGAGACTTATAATTTAACTTTCGCTCATTCTGCATATTCTTTTTGGATTGCCCGAATTGTAACTATATTTTGCTTAGTAATGTCCGAATCCAAATGATGAACAAGGACTTATCCTGTAGAGATTATAATAATATTTAGGTATAATGCCCGAATCCGGATAAGGTGATCTATTTTAAAATAAATACGTTGTCTGGATTCTGATAAACTGAATTATGATTTATTTTTGTCAAGTAAATCACTATCTGAGCATTGATGTACAAGCTATGATCTTAATCAATTTTTGCTTGTGTTATTCAAACTGTGAACTTAATTAGTCGTCGTTTGAGCTTGTTGTCCAAACTATGAACTTAATCAATTATCGTTTGGGATTGTTGTCCAAACTATGAACTTAATCAATCGTCGTTTGGGATTTTTGTCTAAACTATGAACTTAATCAATCGTCGTTTGTGATTATTATCCAAACTATGAACTTAGTCAATTGTCGTTTGGGATTCTTTTGCTATTTAGGTTTAATGGCCATTAAATTATATTAGCCATGTATGATGCCCGTGTTGGGTGAATAGTGACATTAAAGCAGTAATCAAACAACAATGTAAGGAATGGAATCAAAGGTACTCTAAGGTTTTATTAATAGGGGGCAACACCCATTGAACTACTGCTACTTCCGAATAAAACAAATGAACTTCTACTTGTTGCCATACTAATAAAAATAACTAAAATTGACTACTGGAAGTATCGTCTCAAGTGTGCAGCGTTCCAAGTATTCTTGATTTCTTCTCCAGACATTGTTTCCAACTTGTAAGTGCCTAACCTAGGCATGACAACCACAATATAAGGATCTTCCCAGTTAGGTTTGAGCTTTCCTTTCTTACCATCTGCGAAAACCTCTCTAAGTACAAGGTCTCCCACCTTGAATGTTCTCTTTTTCACCCCAGGGTCAAAATACCGTGCTGCTATTTGTTGATAAGCAGATATTCAAGCGACCGTTTGATCTCTTTACTCTTCTAGGAAGTCTTTGTCTGCCCGCACTCCTTCATCATTGTTTTCCAGGTTGAAACAAAGGTTGTGGTAGGAAGGTATGCCCACCTCAATGGGAACAAGTGCATCTGTCCCACAAGTCAGCCTGAATGGGGTGTCTCCTGTGGCAGTCCGAGGAGTGGTGCGATATGCCCAAAACACAGTATAAAGCTCTTCTGCCCATAAACCTTTTGCCCAATTTAACCGTTTCTCAATCCCCTTGAGTAATACCTTATTGGTACTTTCAACTTGCCCGACTTGGGGGTAGGCCACTGAAGCTGTGCGTTGTTCTATTGCCCATCTATTCAAGAAGTCAGTGAACTTCTTATCCTTGAATAGCATTCTATTGTCAGACACTACAACCTTTAGTACCCTGAACCTGAGTATCACATATTCCAAGAATTTTTTTTTACAGGCTTCCTCTGTAATACTCCCTAATGGGCGGACTTCTGCCCACTTGGTCATGTAGTCCACAGCCACAATACAAAAGATAGCCTGATTTTTGGATTTGGGTAAATTTCCAACTATGTCGACTTCCCACATTGCAAATGGTATTGGTGAAAAGATGGGTGACAATTCTGTGGATGGCTTTACAGTCTTATCTTAGTGTATCTGACATTTTTGACACTTCCTTGTGTACTCCATAGCGTATGCCCGCATAGTAGGTCAGAGCCAAAGCCTTTCCAGCAAGGTGGTCAGCACAATGTCCCTCATGAACTTCTTCAATGGCCAATTGGGCTTCGTCTGGGGCTAGACATTTCAGCAGGGGTTGTGAGATGGACCTCCTATACAACCGGTGGTCCACTATGGTATAATTGGCTGCTCTGTAGCGTACTCTTCTTGCTTCATTATTTTAAAGGGGTAGGATGCCCTCTTCCAAATACAATTTAATCGGAGTCATCCAATTCGATTCTTGACTGATCGGCATAACTTCCTTTCTTTTAATTCTGGGGGTGCATATCTGCACCATGTAGACTGTTCCTTCAATATTTGGCTTCGGTGGAGGTGAGACGGGATAATGCGTCTGGCCGTCCGTTCTCGGCTCTGTCGATGCCAATCAACTCAACGTGCGTGAAAAATTTGGCCAAGTTTTTGACCTCTGCTACATATATCTTCAGTCTATCTCCTCTCTGCTCATATTCTCCAGAATAATGTTTCACTACCAGCTGAGAGTCACTGTGCGCTTTCAGATACCTGACTTCCACACTTTTTGCCAGGTTCATTCTGGTCAAGAGGGCTTCATATTCTGCCTCATTATTGGTTAGGGGAAAGTGAACCTGATTTCTTAATTAATTTCAAAACCTTCTGGGCTGATGAGTGATATCCTTCCTCCATATCTCCCCTCTGAGACTGATCCATCCACATGCAGCTTACAGTACCTGGATGGGTGAGCAAGGGCGGGGTCGCCTTGCCCGAATTCTTGTCTTTCTTATTGGATAGGGTCCGTTGGGGTGCTAAAGCTACATTCCACCATGAAGTCAGCTAGTGCATATGCTTTGATGGAATTCCTTGGCTTGTATACCAGATCATATTCACCCAACTCTATTGCCCAGGCTGCCAGCCTGCCAGCCTGCCTGAAGTATCAACTTTGTGCAAGATCTTTCTAACTGGTTGATCAGTAACTACCTCTATGGTCCTTCCTTGGAAGTAGTGCCTTAGCTTTCTGGCCGACATCACCAGT
>JAUEJK010079406.1:0-11894 GCA_032274865.1 Eryngium alpinum | reverse complement strand
GGTGAGAAGATTTTCAAATCAGTCTAATCCGTAGAAGTGTACTTTCTTCCAACAATGATCTCAAGAACTAAGACCCCGATAAATAGGTTTCACATAGTAGTGACCTTGTATAGCATATTCTCGGCACATATTTAACACCGAAATGAAACTGGTTTATAAAATAGGATTTTATGCGAATGCAAACCGTAGAGCATTTCATTGTGAAAGGCCTACAATCATATATAATATTATACTTATGTTTCCATAGTTTTCTCCCACACAATCATATATAATATTATACTTATGTTTCCATAGTTTTCTCCCACAAATATATCGTTTTATCTGTACTAAAAGAATGAGGTTAGTCAAGGATAGACCATATCGACATACTTCATAATTCAATTGGGCATAAAATTTATAATTCAATGTTACAGTTCTCTTAATTTTTTAATTTTGTTTATGTCTCCTTTCATTGTGATTGTTTAGTTTATTAGATCTTCGTGTAGTATTTTACAGAAGTTTGAAAGATTATGTTTTATTCTTTAGAATGTATGATTTCTACCTTTATATAAACACTCAACAGTTTTGTTAGTTTTCGTAGTGCAAATCATTTATCCTCAAAAACAGTCTTTCTAAGTGATGCTTGTATATAGTTAATTGTTCATGAGCATTGGCTAAACAAAGTTCACATGGATATACCTGATATAACATAGACTATGAATGAAAATGTGAAATCAGATCAATATCTATTCTTTGCATCATATATTATAATTTCTCTTATTGATGGTCCTTGCAACACATTTTCTGGTTTTATATTGGTTTCTGTCTGTTTATTATATGGTTGGGTGGTTTCAAATGAGAATTTAGAGGGAACTAAATTTCTTAACAAATATTGTTAATATATCTTTTTCATTGTATGGAGTTGTGAGATAATATCAAAAAAATTGTTTATTGAAATAAACAAAATGTCTTCTAATATGAAAATTTTCATTTAAATTATATAAATACAAATAAAAAACTTTTAAAAAATACAAATATTTACTTTAATTATTAATTTATATTAAAAAATTTATAAATAAAAATGTTCAGTTTATCTAATTAGTGACTTAGACTATTAAGTAATATTGTAAATACAATTTTTTATATAATTAATGAATTATATAAGGAGTACAATGAGTACAAGTCATTGTAATTTAAGAAGAATAGAATATCAAAAATCTAGTTTTGGATTAACAGTTGGCATAAGCTATTCTTATTTTTTACTTTAAAACATATGTTATCATTTTTTCACAACTTTTTAAAGATTTTAGTCGATATATTACCACTAAAATGAGCTAATCACAAATCTAAAACTTAACTATGACAAAGCTAGACTTCAATATGAAAAACCAAGCATAATACGAAATTAACCCAACTCATTCTTGACCCGAATAATCAAATTATATGGTTGTTGGGCAAGATTCATAAGTTATCTCCTAGATCTCTGACAATCTTAGATTAAGGAATTTTGCTACTAGATATTATTATTATTATTATTATTATTAGATATTGCAGTAGAGGTTGTTTTTACATCTTTCAATTATAAACAAATAATCTTCTATTTTCTTTTGTTTGGTTTTTTCATTTTAAGTTGTTACATGATATAATCTGGTGTATGTCTAAAAAAATTGTCACATATAACTGTCACACAAGAATTCAACCCCTCCCACACTATCTTGGATGGGAATCCAGATTATCATGATAGTATGCATGTGTGTTTTGCGCAAACAGACACATATACTAAACACATTCGGAGGCGACTTTTAATATAGACGAGTAGACTAATAAATAAAAAGTAAGGACATGTTGTCATACGATTATGAGTCATATTGAACTCTTTGAATTATTTATCTTGTTACTATTGCTTTCCATCTTACTCTACAAAGTTAAGTAGTACAATTGCTTCTGGACCTGTTTGTTGAATAAGGTACCATTTATAAGCCGAAATAAATACCTATGGGATAGTCATTTCACCTTATAAGTGTAAACAAACATAGTCACATTTATGAATAGATTGTGGTACTCACAATGCAGTCCGTCTGTCATGGACTTCTCAAATTTCTATTAGTAGATTTTCTTAGTTATAGTTTCTTTTGATATGTTTGAATTCAGTGTAAGGTGGTTATTTTAGATTACACTGTGGTTGATAAATATAAATATTTTAGGCTTTGTTTGGAACTTGAAAACTTCGAGATAAAATATTTTGTCATGTAAAATAAGATACAAGAAAAATAAATATAGAAGTAAAATATTTTTTATAAGTCTCCAAAATAATAAAGTATCTAATATTTTACTTCCTATTTTCTTCCTATCAAAACATAAAAAAGGAATTCATTTTACTTTCAACTTTCCAAGATACAATCACACCCTTAATGTGATATTAATATGAGAGATTCTTTAATAGTCTAGTAAATCTTCTTGTTTGGTTAATATAAGTTGAATGTTTGTGTGAATTGGTTATTTATTACACTATATCAAATTGGCTAAGAATGAAGTTTATATAAATATACCAATAGAACTTCACTTAATATTTTGCATAAACTTCAAACGTGAATGTGAAATTAAATAAATATGCTTAGTGGTAGTTCTCCTCTCAAGTATTTATATGGTTTTAAGTTAGTGAAATGTTATCAAATTGGCTAAGAATGAAGTTCATACAAATATACCAATAGAACTTCGCTCGATATGTTGGATAAACTTCGAACGAGAATTTGAAATTAAATGAATATACTTAATGGTAGTTCTCCTCTTAAGTTTTTATATGGTTTTATGTAAGTGAAATGTGTAGGAAGTTTATTATATGGTTGAATTATTCTAAACTTGAGAGGTGATAGGGAACTAAATTTCATTAGCAATATTATCAATTTATCTAGAAGTAATAATACACGGTCTGGTTTTTATAATATGTGGACTATATAATCCGATTTACGTATATAAAGGAATTGGTAATTGACAACTAGCCTTTTTAGGAACAGGAGGGCTGCACTTTCTACTTTCTACTTTAGGTTTTGTAGAAATAAACTTAAAACCTAACTCTGATAGCCCTGGATATTTAGAATGAGTTGTATAATTGAATTCCATCTTAAAAGCATATAATAGAATCATTAATGTACAACTACAGTATCATAATGGTAATTTTTCCATTTCCCAGTAGTTTGGTGCAAGTTCTGTGTTTGGGTTTCTTGGATTCCTTTTTGTTGTAGTAGTTTCCTGTATGTTCCCCAATTGTTCCCGTGAAAAGAGTATATGTCCTTTTGTTGTAGTAGTTTCCTGTATGTTCCCCAATTGTTCCCGTGAAAAGAGTAGGCTCTTAACTTTCTAATGTGATGTGATCATAAGTTGTAGCTCTTGATGTTACATTCATCTAGTATAATTTGTCAAATAATAGTGAACTGCAATTGTCTCTCTAACATCAGTCTTAAGACTCAAGCTGGGCCAGTTGTTTTTTACCTTTTTATTGTCTATTTAGTTGTGATCTCTTTGGGGCCTGTGGTTGAAGCTGGCTGAGCTGGTTAAAGTGCTACCTTCTGCTAAATTATAACTTATACTAATTGTTTTTGTTAAATTACACCTCATTCTATTTGCTTCTACTATAGTTCTAGCAATGCCCATTCAATAAAAAGAAAGCACGAAAATGATTTTTTTGACTTCAATATTACAGGCATAGCTTTTTCTGGAGGTGAGAATGTGTTGATAGTTCAGTAACTGACAACCAAATCCACTAGCTAGTTTCCTTCATTTTCTGAGATTTTATCTTTAACATGAATGTCTGACACTCAAAACTATAGTTACAATTCCCATATGAAAACCGAGACAAGATGTGGCTTCATATGCTTGTTGTAAAGAGCAACACATTGCTTACTGTTGGGCTGAGCTGATCCAATGAGGTCATTTGAATTTAATAATTTGGTCATGGTGGCACATGCTGCCTGTTGTTTTACATCTTTTTTTTTCCATCAAAAGTAGACCATCCCTGGTATAAAATAATATATTTTTGTCAGTTAGAAGATTTTCTTGTGCAGGAGAAAATAAAAAATTATGAAAATCAATCTTTTTAAAATCCATTTAATTTAGTTGAAGCAAATAATGCCTGCACTTAATCTAGCATAATGTATTTCTGGAATTTCATTTTAATTTAGTGACTTATGTAAAAGCAAGAAATGCCATTGGCTTGTGCGGGCTTTCATCCACCTAGACGGAGCAAAGAGGAAAACGGGATAAAATAAAAATATACCTATATATAAATATACATATATATATACATATTTCTGGTTACCATGTATATATGCATATAAAAGGGGAAGTTTTCTGAATTCAAATTTTGAGCTGCTCAGTTTCCTTTGTTAGAGATTAGTTTTTCAAACTCGTCCTTGTCTAGAGTTGGAACAAGAAGAGTATCCAGAGCATGTGGCATCCTGTTCGGATGTTGCTTATACTCTTGGGTTCATTGACTATGATAATATGACTGCCTGCTCGATGTATGCTCACTATTTTTTTCACAGAAGCATCCCTTTTGTGCATGGGCTTAAAGGTTCCCCTGATGTTTACTTGAGTGGTCCGATTAGAGACTACATTACACATAAAGGAGGCAGTTAAAAGTGAATAAAAATGATCATATAAAATAGGTATTATGTAATTGGTTGCTGTTTCTTTTTAACTTTGAAATAATATCTCCATAAAAACAGGTCTAAGGTGGGGATTTAAAGGAGATTCTTTTTAAAAAAGTCTTCTTACGGAATATATATTATCTCAGCTTAACTGTGATAGTATTATCAGTGATGTTTCGCTTTCACACTAATTACAGAACTGTTAGTCTTTGTCGTGCTGAAATCCTGACGAAAGCCTAGAATTTTGTTCAAATGCCTTGGATGGGTACACAATAGAAATATTCATGGTTGGGATTCATAACATTGTTCTTAAGAACCCGTGTCAAGAATCCCTTTTGGCTCCTCAGGTAAGCGCCAAGCTATGTGATTCCGACTCTTCAGTTTGGCTGTGGTATTAGTATCGACACTTCAGGACACTCGATGCAACTTATTCCATGTCAGACTGTTTGATAAAAAACCGGACACTTTACCAACACGAAGATCAAAACAGACAAAAAATATTAGATTTCTTTAGCTATAGTCTGTAAAAATTAGTATGGGTGGTATATTATTATTGGATTAAGAAAATAACATCCGTAATCCTTAAAAATCTTAAAAAACCATATACAATTTGACTATATTGTCATTTTTCTTATGATAAATTTATTCAACATACTTGCTTATTAAAGAATTATGCCGTGTCCTCATACAGTGTCCAAAGTAGGGACAGGCTCCCAGTGTTGCTAATTTTTATGAATATGGAGTCCGATACTAAGATATATGTCATGTCGGATACTCCGTACCCGAGTCCGAGTAACTAAGGTGCTAAGAAATTTTAACTATATGTTAATATTCTCTTGATGACTAAATACAATTTTAATTTCTTGAAACCTTAAGAATATATGCTACCACTATCCATGCAAAATAAACACTGATTTTCCTATAAAAGTCATCAGTAGTTATATTATAAAAGATTCACAATATAAGGAAGAATATTTTGTTCTAATCTGATGTAGCAAAAAGTAAACAACAAATTTTGCTCTTCCCCAGGCAGGTTTGATGCTGCTTTATTAAAGAGATTCCATCAATTTTATTGATCGTGCATTGATAATTTTTCATTTACTCCACATTAATTTTTTATTCGCTTGGTATCTTTTTTCTTAGAAACTACACAAATCTTGGCTGCAGCCTCAAACTGTACTCTGAATACAGAGATATCTCATTGGGTTACTTGGGTACATCTTTACTTTCTTTTAGAACTGCTTCGACTTATAGATATATTGATTTAATTATGAAAATATTGGTTCTTGCGTGTTAGCATTGTCATACATTCGGCTGATAAATTATTCCCATTTTCATGGACAGGATTAAATGTTCAAGTTAAATAACCTATACCTTGGATAGCATGTTTAATAGCTGTATCTTTTTGAAATATAGTTGAAAGGTGGCCATGGTAAATGTGTATATTTCACGAACTATGTTGTAAGAAGTTGTTTACCAGCAATACTAACCGAAAGTATCCAAGTATATGCAAGAAAGACTTTCCGATCTCTTGACGACTCAACCTAATGAATGCCTAGTATAAATTTCGAGGACTCCTCTTGACGACTCAACCTAGTGAATGCCTACTAGAAATTTCGAGGACTCCCTTTTTCAGAAAAGAGCTATATGGTTTGAAGCTTTAATATTTATTGAGGGCAAACTGGACTTGTTAAATCCGGGGAACACATTTTCTGCCACTATTCTGAGTAACTGTTTAAAGGAGATGGACGTTTCAGACCTTGGTGAGATATATATGCACAAACTCTTCTACAAACATCTTCCAACAATAGAGAATTCATATCTCATAATGTTTAGTATTCAGTATTCAGACATATTAAAGTTTTTCATGACCATCTGTTTGATGGCTTGGATGATAATGTGGAATTGGCATTATTATATCTTAGACAAGTAATTATTATTTGTGTATTAATTTTGTAATTTGATTTGTGTGAGTCCTTTTCCCAACTCATTTACATGATATTATTATATTTTAGACTAGCAATGATTATTTGTGTATTAATTTTGTAATTTGATTTGCATGTATGGGTTGGTTTTTAAGTTGAGTTTATACTGATATTGAGAATTTGGAAGGAACTAAATTAAGATTATTAATTTTATGTTTTTTAACTTATTTCTATAATAAATTAATGGAAATATTCTATATACAATGAAGTATCAATAGTTTTTGAATGTATAAATTTCAAATATTTTAATTAATTAAAGATATTAAAATTAATAAAGTAATCTGTTCATGTGTTTCAGAATATTATTATTTAATATTTATAAATTAATATATTCATGTGTTGAAGAATATTGTTATTTAATTATAAATATTAATTTATTAAATATTATTTTTGCAAATCAAGTTCTATTACTCCTCAAATGGAGAACTGACATGCGTTTCCGATATTAGAACCACTATGACGAGGAGGTGGAGAATTGACATGCATCTGTCTCCAGATTAGAACCACTTTGAATAGGAGGAGTTCAACAGCTACTTATTCTTTGTTTGACGGGAAAGAATGAATAGAAAGAAGAGAAGGAAAATATGGAGAATGTAAGGAGGAAAAAAGAAAAGATGAAGGAAGGAGGAGAAATTAAATGTGAGATCATAGATAAATATTTATAGAAATCACCAGAACTTGAGGTTGGATGATTGTGGCCGCAAAATAGTTGTCAGCCACTGCAAGGGGCTTAGTAGCTGAGCTCTTTTCTCCCAACAAAACCAGATTGCAGCATTATACTATTCATTTCTTAACCATGTAGTGGCAGCTGTTCAGTCATACTTCTCCATTTCCGTTGGTGCAGCTTTACCAGTATTGAAGATCTCCAGCATTGAAGATTCCCTCCTGCCCGAGCAGCTAAAATGTGAAGTCCAGATGACATTGCCTCCAAAAAGGCATGTCCCAATGTCTCAGATTTTGAAGGAAAGGTGAAAACATCTCCACTTGCTAGCATATGCCTGAGAGAGCTCCTCGCCTTGGAGCATCCCTGTAAATACAGAAGGCACACCAGAAAATAATCCTCCAAACTTCTGAAAACAAGTCGAGCCTTCTGAATGGATGTGGTTATTGAGCACTATTTGTCATAATATAAGCTGGTACTATTATGCTAGCTTCTTGATCCTTTTATTTATGTTCTACTACATTTTATAGGATTCTAGTAGACTTTGTTAATTGGTGGACTTGCACCTACACCTAATGGATTTAAGGGGTACCATGATGGATCAAATTTAATGGTTGGCTACATTGAAATTAGTATTAGGAAAATGCTATAGCTCCCAAAATGGATCCCAAAACCGTTCCCAAATTTCACATGGCAACTATTAATTGGTGGATATTATATAAATAATGGACCCCCGGTTAGTCTATAGACCCACTTTATAATCTCACCAATCATTTTTTGCCACATGGCATTTGGGAAAAACTTTTGAGAACCATTTCGGGTTACCTAGCATTACTCTTATTGGGTAATGTAGGGTTAGATCTCTAGGGCTACATTGAAATTTGTTTTAATTGGGTATTGATGATACCGGTTAATGTAGCTACTTACCATAGAAGTTTTTCAAAATTGAAGTTAATAGAAAACTATCTTCAATCAACAATCACAAGAAAGGTTGAACAGTTTTGCAATATTGTCAATTGAGAAGAAGATGGAAGCTGAGCTTGATTATAAAATTTGATTGAATCTTTTGCACATAAAAAGGCGAGAAGGATTATTTAGGCCTCCATATTGATTTTCGCCTAAGGCCTCAAATCTGGAGACGCCTCTGGTTGATCCTTCAAGTAAACTTGAGAACAGTGGACCTTTAGAACCTCCGGACCTTTAGAATCTTCGTGAGAGATACTTGTACGAACTCTTTAAATTATTTGCCATTGTTTCTATAGCTATCCATCTTACTACAAGTAAACTTGCGTTATCCGAAGTACTAAGACAGGGTTCTCTCCAGGTGCAATTCAAATAATGTATCAGTGGATTTTTTTATTTAATTTATTTATTATATTCTATTCTGGTTATTTTAGATCAGTTAATAATATATATACTCTCATGTGGTTATTCAGTGTTTGTTTACGCGATGTTTGGGTATAGTTAGTTATTCAGTAGTATATCAGGTTAGCCAAGAATGAAGTTTATATGACTGTATCAAAGTGTGCATGACCTTGTAATGATTTTCTTTTACAAAGATAGTTTATATGTGCTTTACGCCTTTACTTAATTTAGTTTATTCAATTGGTTAATTATCGTAAATTTGAGAATTTAGAAAGAACTAAATTTACATTTTACAGTAATATAGTAAAAATATAATTTTATTATATATTTTAAGTACATTAATTTTAGTAAGAGAATAAATTTACATTTAGTTATTTAGTTAACTCAAAATATAAATTGTTATAGAAGTTTGATATGAAAAGGGAAGTTATCCTCATTATAAGGACGTTTCATTATTTATTATTTCTAATTTAGAAGGTAAAATAAATAATAATTTAATATTAATTTTAATTTATAAATTAAAAGTAAAAGATCGCCATATATTCAGAGTTCCTATCAGTTAGAATCATAAATCGTGATTTAGATGAAGTTTACTATACTTGTTTTTCTCTATTAATTAAATCAAGTGGTTGTCTCTAATTTATTATTATATATATAAACACAAGTTTTTTTATTGAAACATTAAATGAATAAATTAAATTAAAGTGAAGTTTTATTTAAATTTATGTTATATATCCATTAATTAAGTTAGATTCAAAAGCTATATTATTAAAATCGAGCTCTAATTCAAAGTTTGAAACTCAAACCCCTCCATTTGGGCATAATCAAAATAAGTTTACTGACTAGTTTCTTTTATTACTTTTTAGAACCACTGAAGATATGTTATCACTGACATAGCAAGAATGTTTGGTTGAAGTTTAAAAATGTGGGCTAGCTAAAAATTTTCAAAACAATTAAGTAAATAAAATGGGACAGTACCAATGGAGGTGGACGTTTCAAATGGTGAGATATATATGCTCAAACTCTTACAAACATCTTCTACCACAGTTATTTAGATTTAAATTCTCTCATAATATTTAGCATTCAATATTAAAGTTTTTCATTACCATCAGTTTGATAGTTTGATGGCTTGAATGATAATGTGAAATTGATATGAGTATACAACAGTCATTTACATGATATTATTATATTTTTTATAAGTCATTTGTGTATTATATTTATAATTTAGTTTACATATATGAGTTCTTTTCTCAACTTACGATATATATATATAGAGAGAGAGTTGAGATCCGGTACAAACATAGATTAAGGTACAAACATACAAATAATCACAAGCGTTGGATCCACTAAGAAAATGCGGTGGCATTTTTGTAATAATATCAAAAATTGTGATAGTTTTTAAACTAAACAAAACAAATCAACCAGCATACTTGTTCCTTCTTCTCCTCAAGTCGAACAAATATTCCGCCATTATTATTCTCATTTGGAAACCAAAAGCTCTAAACTTCTTTCACAAATACATATTCAACATCTAACATCAAAATCAAACACTAATAGTTATTTATATCTTCTGATGGTATACAGTGTACACAACGTAATTAATTAACACTTGATTTGCATGACCGATTTCCAATTTTAAAAGCTAGATTTTTTAGTTCTTAGTATCATAATTTAATTTGAATTTAAGTACCGAATATTGTAATTATTATATAAATTAGAAGATTAACAATATTAAATTTAATAAATTTTGATATATAAATTTTATGAATTCAGATTCACGTATTCAGTTATTAAGTTTTGTAGAGTCTTCAGTTTTGTAGAGTCTTAAATTGGGTGGAATAAGATTCGCTTATTTGTTTAGATTCTAATTTGGTTCGAATTTTATTTCATGTTTAGGATGTTTGAAATTTAAATTCATAAATAAACAAAATCTTGAAATATGCAATATTTATATTCACTTTTTATACTTTGATAAGAATTAAGATTCGCACAATCAGTGTATTCAGATTCGCGGATTTGAGAAGAATCCAAGAATTTGGATTCAGATTCATAGATTCGTAACTAGACGACAAATCTCCATAGTTTATTAAACTAGGCTAAATTGATAGGGAACCGGGAACGTGAACCCTAAATTGGTAGGGAACTGAAGGATTCTAAAAATCCAAATAATGAACCCAAAAATTAAACTATAGTATAAACCGTAAATTAGTAAGTAACCGTGACCATTCTAAAAAACCAAATAATGAACCCAAAAGTGAAACTGAAGCGCTAAACCCTAAACTGGTAGGAAATCGAAGCGCTAAACCCTAAACCGGTAAGGAACGAAAATCCTAACACTAACTGGTATGAATCTAGGAGTGCTAACCCCTAAACTGGTAGAGAACGAAGCATTCTAAAAACACAAATAATGAATCCCAAAATGAAACTGAACCACTAAACCCTAACTGGTAGGGAAATGAAAAGCTAAACCCTAAACTGGTAGGGAACTGAAGTGCTAAACCCTAAGCTAGTAGGGAATCGAAGCGCTAAATCCTAAACTGGTAGGGAACAGAAGCGCTAACACTAACCGGTAGAGATATTGCAGTGCTAACCCCTAAATTCGTCGGGATCCGAAGCATTCTAAAAAACCAAATAATGAACCCAAAAATGAAACTGAACCACTAAACCCTGGCTCGTAGGGACCTGAAGTGCTAAACCCTAAACTGGTAGGGAACCGAAGTGCTAAATCCTAAACTGGCAGGGAACCGAAGCGCTAAATCCTAAAATAAAATATTAATATTAATATTAAATTTATATACCCATTTATGAATTTATAAAAAAATAAGATTAATGTAAAAATATTTGAAAACACATCGATTGATTGATGTAATAATAAAGAATTTAAATTGTCTAGAATAATAAAGAATTTAAGGAAATAAATAAAAATTTGAGTTAGGAAAACTTTGAAATTTTAAAAAAATTCAAGTCCGTAAGTTAAATTAGAAATATAAATTAAAATTAAAAAAATAAAAATAAAAATAAAAATTTCAATATGTAAAAATTTAGTTTTAAAAGAAAAAAGTTTTAGAGTGGGAATTTGAAGTAGAGTTCAAATTGAAAAAAAAGAAAAACAAAAAGGAAGTTATGACATTAAGATAACTAAAATAAAATAAAATAAATAAAAGGCAACAAACAAAAGTTATATATAATTATATAGCAGTAGAATGAGTTTGACAGAAACAAGGATATAAATACAAAGAAAGAATAATATCAGATAAA
>JAUEJK010079304.1:0-11895 GCA_032274865.1 Eryngium alpinum | reverse complement strand
ATAGGTACAATGAGTGTTGTTTCCTCCAAGATAGGTAATGGAGAAGTGTGAGAATGTGGATCCATAATGTCATCCATCATTCCATATGAGAACCTAGATGGACTTGTGAGTTGTGGAATGTCACTACTGAATGTTGGCACTTGCACAGAAGAAGTAGAATGAGAAAATTTAGTTTGAGGGTTAGTTTATGCAATGTGCATTGTGCTCTCCGTGCTTTCACTCATCTTTTTCAACTTCTTCTTTCTGTGGAAGAGGATTTTTGGCTGTGTGTGAGTGTGTGCATGTGATGCATTGGGACTGAGGCTTTGTTCAATATCCATAGCTTGTTGAGAAGCAATGGATAGATTATGTTCTCCCATATTAGTACTAACAACTTGTTGAGAAGTTGCTAGACTGGCTTGGGGTTCCTCACTTTGGATTTCTTGCCTTATTTCTCCCTCAGCTCTTTCTTTGATTTTTTCTTCCTCCCCCTCAGATTCAGGCACAAGTCTAAGTTTCCTCTTTGCTCCACCTGCCTTCTTTTTGGGAATGGCAGTGGAAGAAGAAGATGGTTTGGATTTTCTGGGGAAATTTCTCCAAGGTTGTACTGTTTGGCTAGGGAGAGCTTGGTCTTGGTCCTCTCCCATAGCAGCTTCTACATTTTCTATTGCCTTCATGTGATTGGGTAATACAAACTCCCAAGTATTTTCAATCATGTTAAACACTTCGGTTAACAGTCTTGAGGTTCCTTGATAGTTAGAGACAATGTAAGATTGTTCTACTTCAAGATTTCCACATAATTGATTACCAATAATCATGAAGAATCTATGAAAGTAAATATCTTTACCTCTAGAAGCTTTTGCCCTAGCTTAGCAGCCATTTCAACAAATAATAACTCTGAAGTGTTAATTGAAGTATTACTATAAAGACTGTAAGCAATTTTGAAAACTAAAGCAGGCAGTAAGTCATATGCAGTACATTTACCACTAAAGCATTGGGAAATGACAGCAAAGAAATAAGACCATTCATTTCTAATTAGGGTTCTAGTTAGTTTCGAAAATTTGACAGAGTCTACATCTCTACATTGCATTTTGTTTAGAATAATTGATTTGATGATGTGATGAAGTATTTGAAGTATGAAGAAATTACTGCTGACAGCAGCTGTGGTGAAGGATTTGGCTAACTGTTAGTTGTTGGTGACAAGCAGCTAAGGAGACTAGCAGTTATCGATTATAGTTTCTTTAATTAAGGGTATTTATGTAATCTGCTATGTATTTTGTTTTATTTAGTAGATGTATTAGAGTCGACTGAACTAAGGAATTGTCTTATTCAGTTTTGGAAATGTTGGACTCTTTACAGGATTGGAAGAAAATCTTAGAAGATAAATTAGGAAGTAACTATCGTTTCCTTTCTTATAGATTTATTTGTAATATAAATAGTCTGAGATTTGTAGAAGCTGGTACGAGTTACAAAACTGATTGATTAGGGTTTTGTAATACTCAGAAAAGCAGTTGGCGTTCTTCATAAAGATACCAGTTTTTGTAAGTGTTATCAAAGTTAATAAAATCGAAGCTTTGATTGAATTCTGTGTTATTCAGTTAACTGTTTTAATCTTGATTATATACAATTGATATTTGATTTAAATAAAAAGTAAGGAAATTATTAAAACTCATTGATTGTATTCAACCCCCCTTCTACAATCAAGCCTGACTTTGGGACAAACAATTGGCATCAGAGCTTGTGACTATGTAATAGTCAATAGATCCAGTTAGGATGAGTAATAACAATCAGTTTGAAGATAGGGATTTTGTCAGCAGAGTTCCAGTTCTGAAATATGAAGAATATTTCATCTGGAAAGTGAGGATGATGGCCTAAATTGATTCCAAAGGTCCAAAGGTCCAAAGATGCTCAAATGTTTGGAGAATGGTCCATTTGTGCCAAAGAAAATGTTGTCTGGTGAAACTAGCTCAGATGGAACAGTAACCCCAGGAAAATCAGTAGATAAGCAACCCTCAGAATATACTACTGAAGAGGAGTATGAAGCTAACTGTGACAAGAAGGTAAGGAATTTGATTTTATAAGGTTTACCTAATGAATATGTGCAAACTGTTATAAACTGTGTAACAGCAAAAGAAACCTAGGAGACTTTGCAAGTATTGTGTGAAGGAACAGAAGAAGTGAGAATGAACAACAAGAATATGTTGATTCAAGAGTATGAACACTTCACTGCAAATCCAAAATATTCCTTGACTCAAACCTATAACAGGCTCAAGCAGCTAGTAAACAATTTGACACTTCACAACAAAGTGTATGACACTGAGGAAGTGAATATCAAATTTGTTCAAGCATTACCTAGACAATATAAAGGCAAAACCCATGTTATGAGGCACTCAGCAGAATGGAAAAATCTCACACTTGACACTCTGTATGGAAGTCTTAAAACTATGGATGCAGAGAATAGTCATAAAGAGAAACTGATGAAACAGTATGGTGATAAATCTCTAGCATTGTTCACCGATGAAGAATGGATGGAGAAATACAAAGCAAAATAGACAGCTGCTGATGGTTTGACATCTGCCTTTACAGCTGCTACTGATAGAAAGGAGCATAGTTTCAAATCTGAAGTATATACAAGTTAGCAATCTGATGATGAGATTAATCCTGAAGAAATTGGACATGAAATAGCAGCTCTCATTGCAAGAAAGTTTAGAAAGATAAAATTTACAAGAAAGAGACGACCAACAGCTACTACTATTGGTCAAGCAGCTAAGAAAACTCAGTCTCCAATAATTGACAAATCCTCAGCAAGGTGTTTCAACTGCAACGGTATTGGACATTTTGCCTCTGACCGTAAGAAGCCCAAAAGTGATAATAAATTCACTGGATCAAAGGAACTGAAGTATCACAAAAAGAAGTACTTTGAATTGCTGAATCAAGAAAAAGGCAAGGGAAAAGCACTGCTAACTGAAGGAAAGGACTGGGTTGATTTAGATTTAGATATTGATGAACAAACAGACTTTGCATTCATGGCTGACACAGAATCAGAAAAATCCAAAATAATCAATGTAAGTGATATTGTTATTTCCTCTAACATGTCTTATGATGATTGCAATGAAAATATCAAGATAATGTAAAAGGAGATTTATGATCTCCAAACTACATTAAGTTGTATGAATAAAGAAGATCAGAGAATTAAAGAGGAAAATAATAAGTTGCTTAAAAGAAATCACTTTCTAGAATCTGAGTTGTTAGAATTGGAAGACTTAAGAGAAAATTTTCAAACTCTCAAACTTGAATATGCTAGTCAACTTAAGAAAACTGAGAGTGTGCAAAAAGAACTTAATTCAGAGAGAGAGACAATAAGAAGATGGAGAGAAGCAACTAATGTTACTGAAAATATCAAAAGAGAAAATGAAGGTAGACCTGGAATTAGAAATGATTTCTATATTTTACCCAAGAAAAAGCAAGAAGCAACTAGGAAATTTCCAATTAAAACTACCAAGAAAGTATCTTTTGATCATTTTGTAACTGTTGCAGATGTTCCTAGTGTCACTAATAAAAATTCTGAACAAGAAGAGTCTTCTACAGATGAAGATTCAAGTGAATCTGAGGAGCAGCTACCTAAATCCATTCTCAAGACTAATTCAGTCAAAAAGAAAGGATTAAAGGTAGATAAAAACATTAGACAGGAAAAAGTTAAAGATAAAAAGTGGTGAGGATTCTAAAACTAAAAAGAATAGAAATGGTAAGATTGGAGTCAACAAGTATAATGGTTATCGATCTTTCAGGGATGCACCTAGAGCAACTTGTCATAACTCTGGCAATGTAAATCATATAGCTGCTAGGTGTAACAATTCTCCAAAGGATGATTAAGTTATACCTGTTGCTCCTACTTCTTGTTATCCTCAAATACCATACATAGCTCCTCAATACTATCCTTATTCATAGAATCCTTATGATGTGAGGAACATATATGGAAACTTTTTTCCTATACCAAATGTCTATACCAATAACTCTTTTGTTGATAACAATCTTTATTCTCAAAGGTATCAAGAACCAAAAAGAGTTAGAAAAAGTAAAACTAAAATTAGGAAAAGTGTTAGTCCTACCAGATCAAGAAGTAGCTATGTTGATACTGTTAAATCTGATAAATCTAACATTGTTGTGAAAAAGGTAGTACCCAAAGTTGTTTGGGTACCAAAGAAGGTCTAATGTACTGTCATTGTGTGGAGGGAAATAAAAAGCAGTTCTGGTATCTTGATAGTGGGTGTTCAAGACACATGAATGGAGATAAGTCCCTACTCACAAACTTCAAAGAGAAGACTGGACCAATAATTTGGAGATAATAGAAAAGGATACTCAATTGGCATTAGAGATATACAACAAGGGAAAGTAACTATTGAAGTTGTGCAATTGGTGGAAGGATTAAATTATAATCTACTCAGCATTAGCCAATTTTGTGACAGAGGTTACTCGGTATTATTCAAAGGAGATGTATGCCTGATTGCCAAGAGTTCTTATGAAAAATCTTTATTAATAGGTGTAAGAAAAGGTAGTCTTTTTGTAGCCAGCTTTGCAGCTACTGATGAACTTGTATGCTTATACACTAAAGCTTCAGCAGATGAAAGCTGGAACTGGCATAAGAAGCTTTCTCGTCTTAATTTCAAGACAATCAACTCTTTGGTGAAGAAAGGATTGGTAACAGGTCTTCCACAACTTGATTACAAGCAGTATGATTTATGTGAAGCATGTCAAAAGGGAAAACAGAAAAGAACAAGCTTCAAGACTAAACAGATATCCTCAATAGAATGGTGTAGTGGAAAGGAAAAATAGAACTCTGATTGAGGCAGCAAGAACAATGCTCCAAGAAGCTAATCTACTAACCTACTTTTGGGTTGAAGCCATCAGTACTGCTTGCTCCACTCAAAACAGATCTATCATCAATAAACAACAGGGTAAAACTCCATATGAGCTGATGATGGGAAGAAAACCTAACTTTAAGTTCTTGCATGTCTGTGCATGTAAATGCTTTGTATTAAGAAATCAAGAAAATATTGGGAAATTTGATGCAAAGGCAGACGAAGCAATTTTTCTTGGTTACCCCTTGAACAACAAAGCATACAGAATTTTCAACCTAAGATCTATAATTGTCATCCTAAGATCTATAACTGTCATGGAATCAATAAATGTAACATTTGATGATGAAAAGAGATCTAACTTCAAGGAAGCAGATGACAACACCTATGAAACTCTAAGATTTGAAAATGAACATAAAGGTTATGAGACCTCAGATGATGAAGAAGAAATCTACACAGTAGACACTATTCAAGAAAGACCTATAGTTGGAATCCAAAACCTTAATCCAGAATTTGAGGTAGCTGCTGAGATGTCTGCAACAAACGTAGCTGCTGGTACGACTGGAAATGAAGAAACTTCAGATATACGTGAATCAAATTCTGAATCAGAAGAGGGCACCAACTTAGGGGGAGATTCATCACCTGATACTAGTATACAGACATCAACTAGATGTAACTTGCCTAGAGCTATTGTTTGGTTAAGAGATCATCCTCAAGATCAAATTATTGGTGATCCACAAGCAGGTGTATAGACCAAAAGAGATACACAAAATGAATGTTTGTATCATAACTTTTTTGTCAAAGATTGAGCCTAAGAAGATAGAAGGAGCCCTACTTGATGCAGACTGGATAATTGCAGTGCAAGAAGAATTGAACCAGTTTGAAAGGAACAAAGTATGGATGCTTGTTCCAAAACCCAGGAACAAATCAATTATTGGAACTAAATAGGTTTTCAGGAATAAGTTAGATGAAGATGGTATTGTGGTTAGAAACAAAGCCAGATTAGTTGCAAAAGGTTACTCACAACAAGAAGGTATTGATTGTGATGAAACATTTGCATCACTAGCTAGATTGGAAGCTATCAGGATGTTTCTAGCATTTGCAGCACATTTAAACTTCAAGATTTATCAACTGGATGTGAAGAGTGTATTCTTGAATGGGAAGCTAGATGAGGAGGTATATTTTGAACAACCACCAGGTTTTGTAAATCCTAATCTTCCTAATCATGTGTATAGGTTGGAGAAAGCACTCTATGGATTGAAATAAGCACCAAGAGCATGATATGATACTCTCTCAAAATTCTTAATTGAGAATAAGTTTATTAGAGGAGTAATTGATAAAACATTATTTTATAGATACCATGGAAAAGACATGATTTTAGTTCAAGTTTATGTAGATGATATTATTTTTGGTTCTACCAATGAAAAGTTGGGTGCTAAATTTAGCAAGTTAATGCAGTCTAAGTATGAAATGAGCATGATGGGTGAATTAAATTTCTTTCTAGGTTTACAAGTCAAACAAGAAGCTAATGGAATTTTCATTAGTCAAACTAAGTATGTTTATGAACTTTTAAAGAAATTTAAAATGAATGACTGTACTTCTGGAAAAACACGCATGGCAACTGCTACTAAGTTAGATGCTGACCTAAAGGGGACTAAGGTTGACACTACTAACTATATAGAAATGATTGGCTCATTATTATACTAAACTGCTAGTAGACCAGATATAATGTTTGCTACATATCTTTGTGCTAGGTTTCAAGCAGATTCTAGAGAGTCTCATCTTATTTCAGTAAAAAGAATATTCAGATATCTAAAAGGAAATCCAAACCTAGGTTTGTGGCATCCTAAAGAATCTGATTTTAAACTAATTGGTTATTCAGATGCAGACTATGCAGGTTGTAAGCTAGATAGGAAAAGCATAAGTGGAAGTTGTCAAATGTTAGGAGGAAGATTGATTTCTTGGTTTAGTAAGAAACAACATTCAGTTTCTACTTCAACTGCTGAAGCAGAGTATATAGCTGTTGGGAGCTGCTGTGCTCAAATAATCTGGATAAGAAATCAATTGCTAGATTATGGTTTGAAAATAAACAAAATTCCTATATATTGTGACAATACTTCTACTATTGCAATCACTGAAAATTATGTAGAGCACTCTAGGACAAAACATATAGATGTAAGATATCACTTAATAAGAGAACATGTAATGGAAGGAACAATAGAACTTCACTTTGTTCCCACCAACAAATAATTAGCTGCTATCTTTACAAGGCCCCTAGATGAAGCAACCTTTGTGAAGCTTGTTAGTGAATTAGGAATGCTAAATTTCAACTAATCAGACTCACAAAAGTGTTGATAAAAGAAGCAGATAATAACTTACTTAATATCCTTTGGTTATTTAAGTAAGATATTACTGAAAGACTTAGAAACTTTCCTTTTGTTACTAGCTGCTGATGTAGCTGCTAGTGTTGTAACTAGCTGCCGTTGTTACGGTAATCAATGACTGTTAAAAATCTAACGGATATTTTTAATCCGCTAAATTTTTAATTATATTTTTATACACACGCACGGCTGATTACACGCTAAACAGGAAAATTAATCATTATCTTTTAAAAAGCGCTAGTTAATGAAATTTAAAAGGAATATAAAACATTTGGGACGCAAAAAATGAGAAAATTAAATTTCGAGAGTATTTAAGTAGAACTTAAAACACTTCTCATTTTTACTTTCTCTTTCAACTGCGATTCTTAGGCTTTCTAACTCTCTCGTGAAAAAGCTTGTTTTTTACAATGATTCTTTATCTCTCAAATGGCACCCAAATCTCAATTAGTGAAAATCATTGATGTATATTGGTCCAAATGGGAAGAAGTTCAAAATATTCTCAGAATATCTTCAGCGCCTAATCAATAATGCTCTCACTCTCTGCCCAGAAATCTACATTGAAATTATTGAAGAGATGTGGGAATCCGCTATTGTAGCTGCTGATAGGAGTTCATTCAAAGTCTCCATAAAGGGTAAATTCTACAACAAAACTGTAAATACAGTTAATGAAGCTTTCATCTTTCCAACTGAAAACCTTAGGAAGCCTGCTAGTGATAGGAAAATTTGTTAGATGCTAAATTTTATTCAAATTTTTGAGTTTCCTAAAACTTTAGAAAGTGTGACTAGAAAAATTTTGAGAAAAGTGTGGTCCTATTTCTTTCACACCTTAATTCAATGCTTATGTGCAAAAGTTGGAAGCTATAATGTTATAACCTAGTTTGTCCAGAAAGTTGTATATAGTCTGATTGCAAATAAAAATGTAAATTTTGGTTTGCTTATAATTAGGGAAATCTGTGACAAACTTGGTGTTAAAGCCAAAAGAAATAAGTTCATCCTCTATCCCAGATTTCTCATGATTCTAGATAATCACATTGTGCAAAATCTGGTGATAGACAATAGAGATGATACATATGAGCCACACACTCAATCAAAAAGAGTAATGGCTGATTTGACTGTTAAAGGTCTAAATGAAGATCTTAAGTTAGTTGTTCCTGAACACTTCAAGCCACAAGCAGATGTGGTTGAAGCTGGAACTGATGATGATGATGATGATGATGATGATTCAGATAATGATGATTCAAAATTAAATGATTCAGGAGCAGATGTACCTGAGGATAATGACCCATCCCAAGCTAATCAATCTGCATCTCCCCAAATACATTTCCTCTCCTACTCCAAAACCTGAGAACAACAGAAAAAGAAAAAGGGTGGTAGAATGTAGTGAGAGTGAGGGAGAACCACAAGCAGCTGAGGATTCTCAACCTCAGAAGAAGGCTAAAAGTAAGTTAACCCAAGCCAAAACTACCTCTATTGTTTCCCAACAAACAACAGTTGAAAAAGGGCAAACCATATTACCAGGGATATCTTCTCGAAAAGATGTTCTTGTTGAAAAGAGCTCTAAGCCCAGAGCACAGGTTCAAGAGTTTGTCTTAGAAAAGGCCAATAAGGGAGAGATAAGGAATGAAATTAGGTCCAAGAAGCTAAGTGATCCACTTAGGGTTCAAGAAGGTGGAAGCTCTAAGGGGGAAAATGGAGAAGCAAAAGGAGTAAATTCAGTCAAGTGGAAAAAGAATTAAACACAAGGCAGTAAAGAAGAAGTCAAAGAAACCAATAGCAGCTAAGGATTAGAGTCTTACAGGTTTCACTTATTCTAATGAGTCTGAGTATGAAATGCCAGGTGATAACAAGTTTCTAGGAAGCAAGCTTGCATATGTTGCTCCTGTAAGGTCAGTCTTTCAAAAGGATTATCCAACACCTGATGCAGTGCTACAGTTTTTATCATCACATTACAGACAAGCAGCTAGCACTCAGAGAAGACTATCTCCTACAGATGAGATGAGGTTCCACTTCATTCAGCAAGCAGAGTATATAATTGTGAGAGAGGTTATGATGAATCAATTTAATGCTACAAAACTTCAAGCATTGGGTTGGATTCAATTTTATGTGTTTCATCACAATCTTGAAGAAAGTTCTCCTCCTCCAGCAAGTAATATGCATTTGGCAGCACACAAGAACCATCAGTACAAGAAGAAACTGAGTCTGCCAATGTAGTTGATGCTGAAGCAACATCTGTTGCTCCACAAGAACTAATTGTTCAAACTACAATTAACAGCACAGTTGTTGATGATGATCTAGATAAAGCTAGAATGAGTCCGCAAGAACCAGCAATCAAGAAAGATGGTGACACTCAGAAGGAAGATAGAAGTTCTCTGGAAGAGTTTGCAACTGCAATCTTACAACTTTCTCACCAACCTCAACCAGCAGAACAAAGCATCATTGACTCTTTGCACATTCCATCATCATCTGCTCCAGCAGCTATGCAACATGTGTCTTCAAGACAAACACAGATGATGAGGCCATTAGAAAGAAGACAAGTGGTGCAAACATTCTCTGAACAAGAACACAAAGATGCTGATGCAGTGATAATATCTCCACCACATATTGTTCAACCTCTTGTCATTCACATTCCAGCTCCTCAAGCATGTTCATTTCTAATCTTTAACTCATCTTCTCCTCAGAGTGGCATAGGAAGTGAGCTTCAGAGAAAATCAGAGAGAATATCTAGAGAGAGTCAAGCCACTAAGAGCTTGGAAAAAGGAGAGAGTGTGCATGAGGGCTCTGCTATCCATAGAATTGGAAAAAGTGAGCAAGAGAGGCTGGACTTAGAGATCCAGGCAAAAGGAGAGAGTGTGAAAGTGAGCAAGGATGAGATCCTTGAGAAAAGTAGAGAGAGATTATAAGTTTTTCACTCTGATTCATTGAGTGATTCTTATTATGAGAACTTGGAATATACAATGCCAACTCACACTGATCCAATAGAAGCAGATGCAGTTATCTGTGACAGTGATGCAACATCTCATAGAAAGAAAGTGCCTGAAGTTGAAGAAGAAGATAGTGAAAGTAGCTCCTCACAATAGCGAAGTCCTATTCAAGCTAGGTCATCTGTAGTTGTTGGTACCTCTGGAGTGAAAGTTGTGCCTGCTATTCTTCAAGAGCAAGTTCCTGCAAATCTTGACTATTGGCTAAATGAAGAAGATTATCCAGGATTTGAAGAGGCAGTGAAGGTGATAAAGGAAGCTCATTTACAAGCAGAAATTGGAGCTATGGATGAGATGACTCTTCAGGAGTTATCAAGTGATATCTGCAAGAAATACAAGCTAACTCTCAAAGCTTTGTATTTTCTAGTTCTTGGGTGCAGAAAGAATAATCAAGAGCTAGTAGATAAAGTGTGTGTAAGGATGGATGCTTTTGTTAATCAACTGAATGATTTTCTGAAGAAAGAAGTGTTGAAGAAAAGCAATTAAGCTATTATGAGAGAAGAAGTTGTCAATGCTAAGCTAGAAGAACAGTCCAAACAGATTAAAATTCTTGAAAACATAACAGCTTTGATGCAACAGCAGCAAGAAACTATGATGCAACTTCTTCTTGATCTCTCCACCAAAAATGCAACAGATGATGTCAAAAAAGGGGAGGATAAGGATGAAGGAAAATATGCTGATGGGAGTAATAAGGATGGAAAGAAGCAAGTAACAAAAGATGAGGTAGATCCCAAGGACAAAGGCAAAGCACCAGTAGATGAGTCTAGTGGTTCAGACTCAGATTCTGATGATGATTTTCCTCCAGCTGCTGGTGGTACTGAAAGTGAAAAATTGCTTAAAGATGGAATTAGAACAAGGAAGAAGGATGACAGTGTAGTTATTGGGGCACTTGTGAGTAAGAACAAGAAGGCTGATCCTAAAGCTGTTGAAGATTTAATGAAGGAACAAGAATAACTCTTAGCTGCTGCCAAACAAAAGGAAATTAGAAAAAGAAAAATCAAAAGCAGACAAGGAGCAAGAAAGGATGGAGGCTATTTACAAGAATAGAGTTCAATCCACAAAAAGGAACAAAGAGATGGAAGAACTTGAAAGGAGAAAGAAAGTGAAGAAGGAACAGGAGCAGCTGTTGGAGCACAGAAGGAAAGTAACAAGAAAGTTCTTGATGAAAGATGCAAACCAGCAGATAAGCCCTCTGGAACAAATAATCTTACGCCTGGTGATAGAAATAATCAAATTGTTCAAATGAGTGGAGGGAATCAAGGATTGGGTAGATCACAAGCAGCTACAAATTCTCAAATGTTGTCAAGAAAAATGGTTGGAGGACAGATATCTACTCACATACCTTATACTTGGGTTGAAAAGATCAGATTTGTCAATGTTGATTCAAACTCACAGGATAAGGAGATCAGGTATACTCTTTACAATGTACATATTTTCACATTATCAAGGGTCCGGTTGTAAAGAGAGGTGTTCTATAAATGCTTAAAGTTGGAGAGCTGCTTATGAAGAAAACTCCTCAAGAAAAGAGCTTTGCTAAGGATATTGAGAGATAGCTGAATAGAAAAAAACTGCTGGAAATCCTGAAGAATACAGAGCCATCCAGTTGGCACATCCTAGAGGAATGCAGTATATGAATTTTCAAGGTGAAGTGTGTCAAATTTCTTTTAAAAGGGACTTGGAAGCTTAAATGTCAATACACTT